>CM055825.1:24739960-24901438 GCA_029582265.1 Zoroaster sp. YZ-2022 | reverse complement strand
CGTCGTCGTGTTGGCCGTGGCCGTGGTCGTTGGTGAGTATGAGCCGTTTAATTTGTTTTCTGTTAAATCCTCTATACACTATTGGTATTCTCAAACAACATGAACACACAGACTTAGATGGAACTTACTTGGTGTAAAGCTGATGATGTTATCACACATCCTTTGACATATTTCGGTCTGTGGTGCCGTCAGTTTAGTTAATTAATCACATTACTTCGCTAATTTCTAATCTTTGGTAATTCTGTTGGACATTCAATATTCTACTATTGGACGTCTGTTCCGGACCATAATGTCCGCAAGTACTATTATGTCCCCGAACCGATTTGGGCCCATTACGTCCGACCCATTACGTCCGCGGAACCATTACGTCCGACCCATTACGTCCGCAGGTCCATTATGTCCGACCCATTACGTCCGCGGAACCATTACGTCCGCAGGTCCATTATGTCCGACCCATTACGTCCACGGACCCATTATGTCCGACCCATTACGTCCGCTGACCCATTATGTCCGACCCATTATGTCCGACCCATTACGTCCGCTGGCCCATAACTCACATAATGTTTGAACACGTAACGTTTAGGAAGTTAAAACCAACAATTTCATGTCACAGCGCTCTACTTAAAAATGCAAAATTGGGTTGTTAAAAACCACTGGTGTTAATTTAAGTGTTTTTGCACTGTAAGTACTTACAGTGCAAAAACTTGTATGTTAAATAGTACACCAGTGGTGCTCATATGAAGCACGATAATTCAGACACTTTATTAAATTAACACCAGTGGTTTTTAACAACCCAATTTTGCAGTAGAGCGCTGTGCCATGAAATTGTTCTAAGTAATTGGTTTTAACTTCCCCAACGTTACGTGTTCAAACATTATTTGAGTTATGGGCCCGCGGACGTAATGGGTCGGACATAATGGTTCCGCGGACGTAATGGGTCGGACATAATGGTTCCGCGGACGTAATGGGTCGGACATAATGGTTCTGCGGACGTAATGGGTAGGACGTAATGGTTCCGCGGACGTAATGGGTCGGACGTAATGGTCCCGCGGACGTAATGGGTCGGACGTAATGGTTCAGCGGACGTAATGGTTCCGCGGACGTAATGGGTCGGACGTAATGGTTCCGCGGACGTAATGGGTCGGACATAATGGGCCCAAATCGGTTCGCGGACATAATGGTACTTGCGGACATTACGGTCCGGAACAGACGTCAAATAGACGCGTAGTTTTGATCAACCACACTCATCATCTAGACCCTGAGGCGAGGTGTACTGTAGACCCTTGGGAAAAAATTGGTACTAACATGTCTTATCAGACTATAACGTGGTGTAAGAATGAGCAATGAGTGTGCATGGAAACAATTATTTTACAGTGTAGGCTTACAGTTGGCTTATCCGTGTTTCTATTGTCATTAAAGTGAATTTCCAAGCAGTGTGTGCGTCTGTTTCGGACCCAAATGACAAGGATGTGTGAGTTTATATAAAACGCATAATTCGTCGGGTCAGAGCAGAAAGGACATTAGATCTATACATGCAATGTGTGAGCAGAAAGGACTTATAAGGCCTATACATTATGTGCAATTCCATTATGTTAAGAAAATTTAATTATTTGGATTTATGTTTTATTTAACAATGGGAGTACTCACAATTTATATTTAGCATTCAAGACCCATTATCTTGTACTTAATTAGGTAATTACACTTAATTAATCTTATAAGACCTTTTACAGATATAATTGTCATTAAGTGCGTATAAGACCTTACTGCTCTGAGCAGAAAAATTATTTAGTGTCTTATCCGTGGAATATAATAAATATCACTCGGTAACATTTGCACTACGGTTCCATTTCACGAGGCGAAACCTCGTGCAATGGGGCAGTTCGAATGTCCTCCATGCTTTTTTTTTCATTTTATTCACTTTGTTTGGTGATCTAGTCATCTGTGGTTACATGAAGGAAGACAATAAAGTGTTTTCGTTTTCTTTTCTGCATTATAAGTGTTCTTATTTTCTCAATGCGATATGCGCGCGCTTTATAAGGGTTACATTAATGATTTGATTATTTGATTGAAAAATGTACCGCTGTTACCCTCCCTGGGGTAATGGGAATATGTTACTGTTTAACAGTTCAATTCAATTAATTAGTTGTAAGCTAACATCGATATGATTTTTTTTCCAGTTTCCGCTGGACCACCGAAGGGATATCAAGACATGATGTAAGTAAACATAACATGTTTCTCGTAGGCCGACTAGTGGGTATAGTTTAAACCATATTATGACGGCGAGATGGGGCGAACGTCGATAGGGGTCCATTTGTCAAACACTCCCTCTTAAAACATGAAAATAATGTTGTGTATGGACAAATAAGGGAAACCATAATTGTATTAGTTATTATCAATATTAGGCCGATTATCACTTAATATTTGTGTACTTTTGGGCGTGAGCCTAATACTATAGTGGTACAACACGTAAAATGAGGTTTCAGATGAAACTGTTGATACTGCACAAGAGAAGGAGATCGGTGAATTGCGTGGATGGATCAAAGACTTTTTCCCTTTCCTTCAAGAATATTCGCTGTCGGGCTTATATCAAGCCTTATGACCGTATCAATAGCATTCCTCCTAAAATCATTCTACATTTATATTAGCCTACTGGTAATTTATTTGTTAAATGCTACTGAAACGTCTTTACTAATGATATATTTCTATTGGAATTTGTCATTAGAAAAACATTTTGTTCGAATTATTTGTCATTGATGTGACCATTCCAATATATTTGTGTACATATTTTATAAGTACATGTATTGACAAAGCTGTGTACGATTTGTTTTTTCAGAAATCTGTTGGTACTTGTAGTACCAACTTCACATTTAAAGCAATGTTGCAACCTACCTTCAGATTTGCCATAGGATAAACTGCAAAATACTACACTATCGTGGAGTGTCGTGGCCGAGCGGTCTAGCTTACCGGACTCAAGTTCTGGTGTTAGCAGCAGGATGTGGGTTCGAATCCCGGCCGTGACACTTGTCTCCTTGAGCAAGACACTTAACCATAATTGCTTCTCTCCACCCAGAGGTTAAATGGGTACCTGTGAGGGCAGAGTTGGTTGATTAGCCCTATATGCGCTGTAATGGCAGCAATTGAGCTGTATACTCCCCAGGGAGCTGAGATGGTTTCAGGAATGATTTATGAGCCTTATGAGCAGGGGTAATAATATGCGCCTTGAGCACCACTCAGTTGGTGGATACGTGCGCTATATAAGTCCACACATAATTATTATTATTGGTTTTACAGAGTCAAGAATCTGGGTAAAAGAGCAATCTATTGCGGTGAAACGCTGGAGGAAAAAAAGGCATGCCACTTGTGACGTGTTCAGACAGAAAGCCACTGGGCCCGGTAAGTTAATCATCACCTCCACACCCCACCTCCCCAGAGGCGTCAGATTAGGCCAAACATTATCAGACTTTCATTTGCAGAGATGCACCCAATTTAAAATCACAACATTGGTTATTTCAAATACAAAATGATTAAACTTCTATTCTAAATCATCTGTTCTGTCCGAGGTGACATCATTGTAAAATTTGTATTTAAAATAATATAAATACTTTGGTGACGGGTCTGGTTCCTGAGTAAGAAGTCCATGCCAAATAGTTCCATGTTACGTCACACCAACTCAGTCTCAATTTACTGTTCAGAAAACAGCTTTTTGTTGCCTATGAAACGATGTCCAATCGCAGCCAAAATTGCTGGATCGATTGGAATTCTCCCGTGCTGTGTTTTAAAGAACAGATCTAGAGGGGTATGAACGTGTGCCCAATTTGTGAGGCCTTTCTTAGCCACCATACTTTGTATACGGGAAATTTGGTCCCCGCGTATACATGTACCACGTTATTTCCTTGTTGGCAAAAAAACAAACCAAAAAACAACAAAAACACAACAACAAAAACGCGTCACCGCACCGATTTTGAAGCCGACAGAGGACCAGAAACTGGAGACCTTTTTTGGCCCAAGTTCGAATTTTCCGTTGAAAGCAAAGTACAAGCACGTCTTTGGTAATGTTGACAAAACTGTTTGCAATCAAAATATAAACTTAACGACCAACATGTGAAAGTTTCAGCTTAATGTTTTGTGTGGTTCACAAGAATATAGTCATCAATACATTCACATCGTTTGTATTAATTATAATCCAGAATTTGGAAGTTATTTCACTTTTCTTAAAAGTGACATCAACCCAGAGTAGGGTAATCTTTCCAGGGAAGATTATTCCCATAATCAGCTTTTCAAAAAGTGTTACACTAACGGAAACTTTCACAGGTATTCCTTGTTCGCCCAAGAAATACGTTTACGTTATCACGCAATTTTCTCTAAATACAAAATTAAAAGAATCTTGCTGTCAGGTTGCTATCGCCAGTGATAATTGCTTACGCCCGCGCTATGCAGTGTTTCACATAAAGATCAATATACGTGATACAATTACGAGCACGGTGAGAATATTCCTTTCAAGCATACAATTATATATTGTTACTGAATATAACTTTGCCATAAAGCATACGCCAGTTTTATTTTAACAAGTTTTATTTGTAATTATCTGACAGGTGAGTTCGTTCAGGACAGAGATGCCAATAACTTCTTGGCGAGAGGCAACCAACAGAGAGGACTGGATGAGGAATGTTGCAGGGAGGGTTGCTCCCTCGAAGAGATCCACGAATGGTGTTAAACTAAATCCCAGCAACAGCTGATAAGAATGTAAAATTCAAAACATTCTGAATATTGTAAAGGGTATGATCAAAAAGAGAAACCGGAATGTGCCTACAGGAGTAGGCGCATATTATGAGAAATTCCATAAAGACATGGAGGACTGGCGTTTAAATCCAACCAGGAATTTTAAATTCTTAACTTAAACAAAAATAATAATAAATAAATAAAATCGTAATAATACGCATCATTCCCTGCAACAAAACTGAGAATGTGTTTTGAATCGATTTTGTCTTATTTAGGACGTGGTCGTTCAGATTATTTAACAAACAATAGTGGTCAACATTGTTCAAACAGTTTCAAATAATTAGAAATAAAAATCACAGTGTAGGAGAGATTCATCAAATTCAATTGTATCTATTCAAGCTTTACGGAACATTTTAAATAAATTATCTTCTGCATCAAATATTGATAATTATCTGATGTCTATTTTGTTTTGTATCGGTTACACTTATTTAGATTATATCATCAGAGAGATAGAGAGAGAGATAAGGATGGGGAAAATGAGAAGAAAGACAGGTGTACAATCATAATATACTAGAGAGTGACACTTGTACAGTGATGTATAGGTACATGGTTTAACCAATTATTAATTTCTTTAAATACATGTAACATCACAAACCAGACTGAGCCAATACTCACAAACTATGTTGGCACTATCAGCTGAAGCCAGTTAATAATAACTGGATTTATAGAGCGCCATATTGCCAAAACAAACAAGGCGCTATAATAAAGCGCTATAATAAAGCAAAGAAAAAAGGACCAAGACAACAAAGAAAGAGGGACAACCCGCTACGATTTGGGGAAAAGCCTGGCACTGTTTTGAAGTCTTTGGAGAGGAGATATGTCTTGGGTGCCATGGCAATGGCCGCCTATGTCCCCTGGTGGGGACCAGGATGGGTAACACAGGGAGGCGGTGAAGGTCTGTTTCATGACAAATGCTAACACCCACACGATCGCAATCGAGTGCTCAGAATATTACTGTCTTATAGGCAATGGATAATACTGCACAATTTACAACAGGGAAACACTTGCTCAAATTTTCATATTTATCATCATGTCATTTATTGAGACACAAGTAGTAGTCTTGTATTCTTGGCCCAAAAAATATTAAATTATACATAAATATCGCAATGCATATAAACTTGCCATAGGTTATGTCAACATGCCTCCCATGAAGGTCACATTCCCTCTTTTTGAAACTCTGGACCTACCCAGGACAATGGGGCTCTACTTTAATTCACTCTACCTTACTGATTTGGAAGCAGCTATCATCCATCCATGCAGTATCATAAACTACAAAGCGAAATGGTTCAGCGTCATCCCCCTTAATGTTGTCCGAGTCTTAAAATGTTAAACTCTTTGCCTTTTTTTCTTGCTAAAAAATTACAAATGACAAAACTAAGAAAAAGGTGGGGGGGGGGAGACACGTGCCGGCCCTGCCAACATGAAATATTCTTCCAATACCATGGGCTAAGTGAGTAAACAGTTTCCTACTAAACTGTCTTGATCTGTTCGTGTGATCTGTGGTGGAACACAAACGATATGCTGTCCATCTCAACGGCTTGTTTCAAGATGGTGTCTGCGATGCCGCGCTTACCCGCGCAGTGATTCCAGTTGCTGAGGTTACTGTTGCAGTCCGTGTCCGGGGGCGGGGGACGGACTTGGATGTTGTTGACGCAACGCCGACATTTGAACCTGTAGTCAAATTAGAACAAATCATGAGACAATGACACCTGTGCTGGGAATAATTCATAAGATCCATCACTGTTGTCCACAAAATATTATTTTTAATTCATGATTATTCATTGAGTTGGTTAATATGGCATGGTATCACACACAATTTTGTGTTGCATTATGGGCAACCATGACAGACCCAATGGATGTCTTTTTTCTTTTTTTATAAAGGAACACATTCGTTGCAATGAATTAAAACTACTTTGTAACACTTATATAATAACAGATCACTAATGAAACATTTCTGTAATTGTAACTGAACATTCATCATTGAACAAGAAAGGGGATTGCATTTCAACTCATCTCATGTATGGAATCAGGCCATTCAAGACATTCCTTGCTCTCTATCATGTGACTTGCCCAAGGAGTAACCAGTTGTATAAAGTTCCAGTAATTGGATTATTTTGTCTTTATTTATTACACACACTGCTGGATGATTGAGAACACACATTAATATCATGTATTTCTGTATTTTGACACCCACAAGTGGTCATTATAACAAAACAAAAAACATACATGTATGAAAGAATCCCTCCTGTGTGCACCCTATTTTCAATTGTCAACTAAAATGGAATCTACCCCAACTCACATGGGCATTGCTGATGGTATCGTTTAACTGAAACAAGACCTTCCACTAATGCATCCCTTCCTTCCCCCTCCCCCAAACTGGAACCGACCCTGACTCACTTGTCATGTGTATCGCTGATTGTGTTTTCGTTCAGAGGGAACAAGTCTCGTAGTTGCTCCAATGAGAAATGTCTCTCTACATCTTCCTCATTGTCCACCACGCAGCTAGAAAGGGCCTTCTTGTGAGCCTGACGCTGGAAGATCTTCTCCTCTATTGTCCCCGTCTGATGAGCAAAACATGACACAGTGCACAAATTCAAACCTTCAAAGTGAACGTACAACAATGCCACTATGTCTGCAAATCTGCTTTTATGGTATTGCTTTTTTTTTAATCAAGATATACATCAAACAACTAACCTGTGTAAATTTCAGCTCAAAGCAGAGTCTAAGTCAAAAGTGAGAACAAGCTTTTTGTTGATTTAATTTTGCCCTACACCGACGTGTGTACAGCACTGCATGCTCAGTGCTTTCCGAGTGTCTGTGAAAAAAACCACACAGTCGACCCAGGCGGGACCCGAACCCACGACCTCCCGCCCACCAGTGCAGACGTCTTAACCTCTCGACCACCGAGCTTGCCCGATGACAATTGGCCGGCTAGAATCCCATATAGCAGCGGGTTCCACGATATATATAGATTGGTGAAATTCTTGCGTCGGGAGATAAACAATTGATTTAATTTTGCCCTACAAAAATATATTTGTTTGTGTTTTTCTATGAAATGAGAGAAAACACATAAATTTGCAAATTTTAAAAAGTTGCCAAACAGCAGTGTCACAAGCCATGTCACAAGCGTCGGGAATCTTTAGTCAAACTTCTGTATACAAATCATATATAAACCTCCATCAAAGACTTACAGAGAGGAGCCGGTAGATATAGCACTCTTTCTTCTGGCCGTCTCGCCAGATCCTGGCCATCGCTTGGTCATCATTGGCTGGATTCCAATCGGGGTCAAACATGACCAATCTATTGGCCCCAATTAGATTCAGGCCACACCCTCCAGCTTTACTGCTTAGCATGAAGATAAATTCTGGACTCTGTTAATTAAGTAACAGAAGTAGAAAAAAAAAAATAAATAAAATCACAAGTTGTTGTCAATGACTAAAAGGTGAAGTCTTTGAGTCTTGAGAAGTAAACGCTCTCCTATCGGAGAGGGCAGTGTGACACCACCAATGGTGCTATCGACTCCATGCGAGGCCTAATGATGGCTCCATTTACATTCAAGTGTATACAGTTACGAGCAAAAATGCTCACATTTAAAAAAATAATAATAACAAATTCACATAGAAAACTCCTTCTACTCAATTATTTTTCAAAACATGGCTGAAGAAAAATAATAATAAATAAATAAAATCAGGTAGAAAACTCCTCATACTCATATTTTAAAAAGATTTTCAAAAAACAAAGGAAAAGGAAAGATATACTAATTGGATAGAGGTGAGCAAAAGGATGGAATGCAGCAGTTAAACAATTGTTGGTAGGTGTGGTCATGGTTGGTAGGTGTGGTCATAGTTGGTAGGTGTGGTCATAGTTGGTAGGTGTGGTCATAGTTGGTAGGATGGGTTGGAAGAATTGATCTATTACCATTTTTGACTTAACCAAACCCATGACCCTATAAATGCAACTTGAATACACACAACACTTGGGGCGTATCTCAGTCAATGCGTGTGTGAGCGCATTCAAACCGGGGAAGGGACAATAGTCCCCGGTTGCTATCACAATGGAGAACAATCATGTCCCCGCTATCCAGGACAAAGAAATTGGACAAAGGATGTCCCCGATTGCAGGCATTTACACACGTGTGTGTACATGTTTCCTACAAGTGTCAGTGTGCAAATGAAGATGCTCACACAGTTGTCCTAGATTTTTCAGACCAGATTTGTAAGACAAACATAGATGAACTTTACTCTGCAACTGTGACTAATAATATGTCATTCTTATATGACATAATGCCCCACTTAACATTATTTTCTTTAATCACTGGGCCAATATAATTTCTATAATCTTTTTCAGCTCCCTGCCCATTATGTGCAACCTTTTGGCGCTACAGGGCTAATCAAACACAATAACCATCTCTACCCTCACAGGTACCCATTTATACTCCTGGGTGAAGAGAAGCAATTACAGTGAAGTGTCTTGCTCAAGGACACAAGCACCATGGGCGTGGTCAGGTTTCGAACCCACATTCTGACAACTCGGCCATCAGATCACAAGTCCACTGCACTTAACCGCTCAGTCATGGAACCCCCACATAACTATTGTTTTTGAATTTCAAAGTTGACTGCTTAATGTGTAATTAGGCTTATAAATTTGACAGAATGCTAGTGAAATGGTCTATAAAAATGAAGGCAAATTTGAAGATTCTTACGCTGGGATTGTTGAACCTTTCCACCATCTTGGCTCTTTTCTTGATTGACATGCTACCGTCCAATCGCACAAAAATATAACTAAGAGAAAATGCAAGAAATTTGAAATTTTAATAAAGATCTATCGCTAATAAATTGTTTTTGCTTTCATCGGATATGAAAATAAACACTTTGTAGTGAGATACTTCACCAAAAAGTTGTCTGAAGCACGGTTTATCAGAAATTATATGCCCAAATGAATGTATTACGGGACTAACAATAAATTAATTTTGAGACATATTTGTTGTAAAACCATGCATTCTCATGATTATTTTGAGAAATAATTTGTAATAGTAGTCTTCTGATGAAAAAGAAAATTGAAGAAATTTATTTCTTTAGTCCACAGACAGAAATTCCATATGTATATAAATGTGTGTGTGTGCGTGTGTGTGTGTGAACGTACACACCATTCGTTGTGGGGTCCAAAACACAATAGAACAATTGGACCCCACAAGGTAACTATAGAAAATCTTGTACCCCACAGGAGAATTATAAGGAAAAGGGATAATAGAACGAACAAAGGAATACCCCACAAATCAATGTGCGTGAGGGTGTGTGTGTGTGTGTGTGTGTGCGTGTGTGAGCGCATTCAAACCGGGGACGTATAACAAAAGGGACAATGGTCCCCGGTTGCTATCACAATGGAGAACAATACGTCCCCGTATTTTTGGACAAAGGAATTTGACAAAGGATGTCCCCGATTGCAGGTGTTTACACACGTGTGTGTGTGAACGTACACACCATTCGTTGTGGGGTCCAAAACACAATAGAACAATTGGACCCCACAAGGTAACTATAGAAAATCTTGTACCCCACAGGAGAATTATATAGAAAAGGGATAATAGAACGAACAAAGGAATACCCCACAAATCAATGTGCGTGAGGGTGTGTGTGTGTGTGTGGGTGTGTGAACGTACACACCATTCGTTGTGGGGTCCAAAACACAATAGAACAATTGGACCCCACAAGGTAACTATAGAAAATCTTGTACCCCACAGGAGAATTATAAGGAAAAGGGATAATAGAACGAACAAAGGAATACCCCACAAATCAATGTGCGTGAGGGTGTGTGTGCGCGTGTGTGTGTGTGTGTATAGGCACTGGCAAGGTTGTGGGGACAGATAACAAAAGGGAAGGCAAGAACGAGTGTCTGTGGGGAAATTTTCATGTCCCCACAACGTTTTAGGTCCCCGATTCCTTGTAGAATAACGTGTATATGTCCCCACAACTACGGTGCGTGACTGTGCGTGTGTGAGCGCATTCAAACCGGGGACATATAAGAAAAGGGACAATAGTCCCCGGTTGCTATCACAATGGAGAACAATATGTCCCTGCTTTTTTGGACAAAGGAATTTGACAAAGGATGTCCCCGATTGCAGGCGTTTACACACGTGGGTGTGTGTGTATGTGTATATATATATATATATATATATATATATATATATACATATATATATAATATATATACACATATATATATACATATATATATACACATATATATACACATATATATATACACATATATATATATATATATATACATATATATATATATATATATATATATATATATATACATATATATACATATATATATATATATATATACATATATATATATATATATATATACAACTATATATATCTTTACTTTTCCAGTCTTAGTGCAACCGACTTCTATAGAAATTGCTGTTTCTCTGCGTTAAGGCGACCGTTTCCGGTCGCCTTAACGCCTAGCTACCCTTTAAAGTCATAATTTTGTTTCGGAAATAGCCTAAATCGCTTCCTTAGCCTGTAAACATCTTATTTCCATATATATTATTATATATATAATTATACATTACGGACATCGATATATATATATATATATATATATATATATATATATATATATATATATATATATATATATATATATATATATATATATATATATATATATATATATATATACACAGAGATTGGTAAGAGTAATTTCATACTTTCGCTGTCTACAGAGCTGCTCAAAGACATCCAATGTCTGAGTGTAGTTGGATACCAAGATGACCTTATCACTGGTTGTACTCCGTGTCACAGCTAGCAAGAAGTCCAATACGAGCATCTTCCCTGAAATAGCACAGAATCAAAATACTGCAACAATGACCTTATCTAGTTCCTGAAGAGTACAATCATTAACAGCAAAACCTAACTACTGCAAAACTGACCTTAGGCCAAAAAAAAAGTCGGTTTCTGGTCATCGGTTGGTTTCAAAATCGGTGCCCTGACGCGTTTCTTTTTCGGCCATCTTTTTTTTTGCCAACAGGGAAATACGTGATACATTGTATATGTGAGGACCAAATTTCCCCTACACCAAGTATGGTGGCTAAGAGAGGCCTCACAAAACGCTCATACCCCTCTGTGAAAAAGTCGTTTAAAGCACAGCAAGGCAGAATTCCAATCGATATAGCAATTTTGGCTGCAATTGGACATCGTTTCATAGAAGAAAAAAAAGAAAATTAAAAATGTCGAAGCGCGGGTCTGAGGCAATGCACGTCGAGACCAGAAACTGCTGACTTTTATTGGCCTCATGACATAGCCCCACACCACCATTCAATGTTGAGTTCAAAACCAAAGTTTCCTTAGAATTGTAACTGTTTTGGCAGTGTGATAGGCAAATTCAAAGCACTCAACATGGGACTTTGGAGGGGACTTTGGTGAGATTTTTCAGTTAGATTTATTAGTGTCAACAGTTTTTTCTCAACACACTGAACAACAGTTTTCTATGCTTTTCTTCTGAGTTTTGCATTTGTGACTGGCTCTGGTGAGATTTTGGTAAGATTTTCTAGATTTTTTCGTTATTTTTTTCCTCTCGTTAAGTCCAGCCCACCATAGTAACTGCCTAGCAACAGAACATGTGGGTATGCTGAACACGCACCATGCCTGCACTAATGTCCCATATATATGTGTTTGCTAGTATGTTTGTCATCGACGCAAAAACATATCAGACTTTTGTCTGACTTTTGTCAGACTTTTGGATGTGTAAATGCGACTGTGATTGGTCAATATACCAGAAGTACATGTCTATTACCTACATGAAGTGTGCCAGCCTGCTGTAATCCATACCACGGCATTGTACTCCAAATGTGCGAGCCACACAACAAGCTTGGTTATGAGTTTATTACCGTGCCCAGCCTACCGTAAGGCATCATGGGATTAGACACTTGACACAGGAGGCTAGTTCCTAGAACTAGACACCTATCTTAAACTTGACGCAGGAGAACCAATCATGCTAAAATACACGCACAAGATACCGATCTCTTACTAGGGCTGTGCTGGGTATCCGGGTATCCAGATTACCCGGTTCCATTTTTCAGTTCCAATTACCCATAAACGACTTTTTAAAATTCGGACTTAACATTTGAGCGGTGCGAACAGACTCTTGAACAATGTAATGTTTACATTTTTACAGACAATTATCTTTAAATTTAAGAGACTCCAATAAAGAGAAGGTCGATTTAAGTATGGTATCCTCTGTATTATAAAAGTCAATTTGTTACCATTTACAGTACATGTATTTGTACACCACCGGAGGCATGTTTTCAACAAAAATGAAAACGGGTATCCGGGTATCCGAAGTTTCCCGATTTCGGGTATCTGGTTCCAAAAATATCCGAAAACGCACAGCCCTATCTCTTCCATGTCGGGTAATTAAGTCTCCCAGACTACATTTCTTTTTAATAATAATAATAATGAACAGTTCTTATATAGCGCATAATACCTTCGAATAAAAGTCTCTATGCGCTTAAAATTACACATTCCAACTGACTCTCAAAATCATATTACAAGATTTTACAATAACCGACTACAATGAACCCATATTTACTTATTAAACAAGTATGTTTTAACCTGGGACTTAAATTTATTGATAGTGTTTAAACACTTCATTACATCAGGGATGTTGTTCCACAGTTTTTGAGACCATGTTTTACCTGATAGGTCTGGTTGTAGCTTTCCTGGATTGTAATTATCAGGAAAAAGCTCAAAGCCATCTTCAAAACCACTATCTCCGTCTCGACACTTGTCATAGACCAAGGCTGGGTCTGAAGTAAGAACAAAAAAGTCAGTTAAGGTTTAAAGAAGTATGCTCTGTGCTGCTAATTGTTCAGAGTGGAGACATTTCTACATCATGGTCAATAACACCTATTCGTTCTGTCGGTCTAAATTTCTGATTGACCAATAAGGTGCTATTTGTATGTAAGCCGTCAAACGTCAAATGCCAAATTTTTATCTAAATGTAGGTGGCCTACTGATGTGAAGTCTACTGGAACTTTATTATTATTATTATCATTTATGTACCAAGAAGTGACATTAATTGATGGATTAATGAAGACACTCACGATTGCAGAGTTTCTTGAGTTGTGTGATGGCCGACAGTGACGACCCCGTGGATTTGCCGCTTTGGCTCATTCCGCATTCCGCCACCTTGCTGTCCACATATTGTCTGTAGAGGGCGCTTTGCAATGGTGTCAACTTACAGCAAACAACCTGCTCAACTGTGCCAAACCATCATGAGGCATTGTACATATTAAGTGACAATTGGCTTTAAATGGCAATTACAGTGTAATTACACAAGCTAATCACTTTCCACTTTTTTTGTTATAAAAACCCAATAATAATGATTATAATAATAGATTTATTAATATACGGTTACCATATCATCTGAAGAAAAGACTTTTTAATAGGCCATTCAATTATTTTACTGGACCTGAACCACTGAGGTGAACCTAGACCCTTTTACAATAAGCATTCTGAGTTCTTTTATGTGCACTGATCTTGTCTTGTACACGGGACCTATGACTTAACGTCCCACATGTACACCCAAAGGATGCAAAATAGGGTCGATATTACACACAGGTCCCCGGAAACTCATGTACACATATATTTCAGTCAGCAAACACTTGTAAGGGAACGTCTCAAAACTCAGAACGTTCTAGTTCCATTTGGCACATTACTGTCAGGAACATGGTGCATTCCTGGGCACAGCAGCTGTACCAAATGACAAACATTCCCAGTGAGCATACTTAGAATATTCCCAATGGAATGTTAATTTATGGAAACACCAAGCATTCCAAAAATGAAAATGCCGTCTGTTCCCAGTGGAACGTTCCAAGCGTGCGTTTTAAGTTTTGAGACAACCCCAACTAGCCTAACCTGTATAGGTCATACAAATATATTTTTTTGAAAACGGAATTTTAAGTTCAACTTACTTTTAACTGGGAGGTACTTTGTTAGGAGAGCAGCTAGAAAAAAAGAAACAAAATAAAATATTATTTTAAGTTTGAGTGCTGCAAACATTTTTCTATTTTTTTATATTAACAAGAACATGTCATACTTACAAGTTCTTCTGATGATACATTTGTTTACCAACACTGCAAGCTGTAGAATGTACAAAACAAAATGGAGAAAAATTATTAGAGATAAGCGACACAAGAGCCAATAAGGTTGATGCTTTTAAGTACAATGAGGCCATCCTATCCTATACTAAATAACAAAATTTGAAGTAAAGAGCCCTCTATTGTCTCTGCAATGTTGCCGCCTGGCGACCCATTCTGGTTCAGGGTTAGATTCATGGGGGACTGCTCGATATTCTGACAGGATTGGGCAGAAAATCAATTGAATTTCTCACATATTGAATTTCTCACATATTTAAGTTTAGTTATTGGAAAAACAGTCGGAATATTGACTTTGCCCCATGGAATTCAACAACAGACCATTTTCCACCCTTGAGTGAAAACCATAACACATTGGGATTACCTCCTGGAGTTTCTCTTGGCCGCGTTGTTTCTCCTTGTCACTGCAGCTTGCATCTCGTCCTCTCAGGATCGGCAACTCAAACTTCTTTTTAAATTCCTGTGATGTACCTGGATAATGAAGACAGATGCGAGCAGGGATATTAACTTTTTGACACGAGCCGGTTTGAGACAGGTTTTTCATAACATTTACCATTCCCCAGAAATTGTACCAGCCCATGTACAGATATCACAAAATTCATGTCCACACTGGCAGTGTTGTCTGACGTGGCACTCAAACAGCTAGTAACATAACAAAAGTGTTGAGGGAAATTTCTTCATAAATTATGCTTTGCAGAATGCATTCTTCTATGTAAATGACAATCTTATTTTGGTTGATTTGTAAAGGTCTGCCTGGTATTTTGTAGTTTTATCAACCCGATAGGAAATTTCATGCCCCTGGCAGGCAAGGGTGGGGCAGGGGGGGGGGGGGGGGGGTTGTAGGGCCATCCTTGCATTGAAATTTATAATTCTCCATACATTGTTTTTAAAACAATCTCTTTTCTTTGTTTCTACATTTAGCTTGTTAAAATGTTTTTGATATTTTCCAAGCTTTGAAATCACCATAGAAAAATTTATTTTCATGATCTTGCAGAATACCTGATTAATAACTCTTACCGAGAATACCCTGGTTGACGAAATGAACCAAACTGAAGTACTCTAGGAGATCATTTTGGATAGGGGTACCGGACAGCAAGACACGCCGTTTGGCATTCATCCCATTCAGTGCTTGGTATGTCTGGTTCTCAGAGTTCTTTAAGCGATGGCCCTAGATGAAAAAAACAGTAACTCGGTCATTTCAACAAATTTAACCACATGGTACAACTTTGGTAATAAACTGGGCCCAACTTCATAGCGCTTCTAAGCTGAGAATTTTCTCAACAAATATTTTTGCTAAGCAATATAAAACGGACTACTTGCCAAAATGCGTACATTTTGTATTAATTAAAGTGTGGCTGGTAACCAAAGAAATATGCTAAGCAAATCAGGTAAACAATTTTATCTGCTAAGCTCTATGAAAGTGGCCCCTGATGGACAGGTGGCCACAGTGGACAGGTGGCCACAGTGGACAGGTGGCCACAGTGGACAGGTTTATTGCACTGCACTGGCCACATTTTAGGAAGGTGAACTCTGTACCTCGTAGGACTGTAGTTGCATAATCTTACCTCGTCACAGATGACAAGGCCAACCGATCCCTTGTGTAGTGTTTCAGCGTGCAGACGGAACGTCTCGTATGAGATAATCAGAATGGGGTGAAATGTACGTCGGCCGTGCTGACTCAGGAACGATGCTGTAGGGAGAAGTGATGGATCAAAATAGGATTAGTGGTAATAATTAACCCTATCCTTCCCAAATCCTCCAAAATCCTCTTTACTAAAGTGAAGGATTTTGGAGGACTGAGGTTATTAGGCATACTTGCCTTTCCATGGTACATGTACATCCATGTTTGTTGTAGTGATTGCAAGGTCAGTGCTTGGGTCAGTGGACAATGTTTATTGCTCCATGCATGCAGGGAGGGTCCCTGGCCATGTACATGTATCACAGATTAGAAACACATGTGTGCATACATGTCATGTGCTTGCTTTATTACTGAAGGATTTTAGAGGATTCAGGTTATGTGTAAGCAAATGGGCCTAGGGAGTTAGGAAGGATTCAGGTTATGTGTAAGCAAATGGGCCTAGGGAGTTTGGAAGGATTCAGGTTATGTGTAAGCAAATGGGCCTAGGGAGTTAGGAAGGATTCAGGTTATGTGTAAGCAAATGGGCCTAGGGAGTTAGGAAGGATTCAGGTTATGTGTAAGCAAATGGGCCTAGGGAGTTAGGAAGGATTCAGGTTATGTGTAAGCAAGTGGGCCTAGGGAGTTAGGAAGGATTCAGGTTATGTGTAAGCCAAGTGGGCCTAGGGAGTTAGGAAGGATTCAGGTTATGTGTAAGCCAAGTGGGCCTAGGGAGTTAGGAAGGATTCAGGTTATGTGTAAGCCAAGTGGGCCTAGAGAGTTAGGAAGGATTCAGGTTATGTGTAAGCCAAGTGGGCCTAGGGAGTTAGGAAGGATTCAGGTTATGTGTAAGCAAATAGGCCTAGGGAGTTAGGAAGGATTCAGGTTATGTGTAAGCAAATGGGCCTAGGGAGTTAGGAAGGATTCAGGTTATGTGTAAGCAAGTGGGCCTAGGGAGTTAGGAAGGATTCAGGTTATGTGTAAGCCAAGTGGGCCTAGGGAGTTAGGAAGGATTCAGGTTATGTGTAAGCCAAGTGGGCCTAGGGAGTTAGGAAGGATTCAGGTTATGTGTAAGCCAAGTGGGCCTAGGGAGTTAGGAAGGATTCAGGTTATGTGTAAGCCAAGTGGGCCTAGGGAGTTAGGAAGGATTCAGGTTATGTGTAAGCCAAGTGGGCCTAGGGAGTTAGGAAGGATTCAGGTTATGTGTAAGCCAAGTGGGCCTAGGGAGTTAGGAAGGATTCAGGTTATGTGTGCCAAGTGGGCCTAGGGAGTTAGGAAGGATTCAGGTTATGTGTAAGCCAAGTGGGCCTAGGGAGTTAGGAAGGATTCAGGTTATGTGTAAGCCAAGTGGGCCTAGGGAGTTAGGAAGGATTCAGGTTATGTGTAAGCCAAGTGGGCCTAGGGAGTTAGGAAGGATTCAGGTTATGTGTAAGCCAAGTGGGCCTAGGGAGTTAGGAAGGATTTAGGTTATGTGTAAGCCAAGTGGGCCTAGGGAGTTAGGAAGGATTCAGGTTATGTGTAAGCAAATGGGCCTAGGGAGTTAGGGAAGGATTCAGGTTATGTGTAAGCCAAGTGGGCCTAGGGAGTTAGGAAGGATTTAGGTTATGTGTAAGCCAAGTGGGCCTAGGGAGTTAGGAAGGATTTAGGTTATGTGTAAGCCAAGTGGGCCTAGGGAGTTAGGAAGGATTCAGGTTATGTGTAAGCCAAGTGGGCCTAGGGAGTTGATTCAGGTTATGTGTAAGCCAAGTGGGCCTAGGGAGTTAGGAAGGATTTAGGTTATGTGTAAGCCAAGTGGGCCTAGGGAGTTAGGAAGGATTCAGGTTATGTGTAAGCAAATGGGCCTAGGGAGTTAGGGAGGATTCAGGTTATGTGTAAGCAAATGGGCCTAGGGAGTTAGGAAGGATTCAGGTTATGTGTAAGCCAAGTGGGCCTAGGGAGTTAGGAAGGATTTAGGTTATGTGTAAGCCAAGTGGGCCTAGGGAGTTAGGAAGGATTCAGGTTATGTGTAAGCCAAGTGGGCCTAGGGAGTTAGGAAGGATTCAGGTTATGTGTAAGCCAAGTGGGCCTAGGGAGTTAGGAAGGATTCAGGTTATGTGTAAGCCAAGTGGGCCTAGGGAGTTAGGAAGGATTCAGGTTATGTGTAAGCCAAGGGAGTTAGGAAGGATTCAGGTTATGTGTAAGCCAAGTGGGCCTAGGGGTTAATGATCACAGATTTACATGAAACTTACATACTATAATTTTAGTATAATTAATCAAATTATTTTGTAAAATATTTTCATCTGGAGATATAAATTCCATTTTGGAATAAATCTGAACGCCTTTCACTGTTTTCTTGTTAACGTCACAATCACATGAGCTGAAACTTTCACAGGTTGGTTTCTGTACATCTCTTGATTCTTATAAAGAATTAATGCATAATTTACAGACATGTAGTAACCTTGTTTTATTACATTCCTTGCAAATACTCTTGGAACCTGTACGCATGCGCACCATGTACACGGCGCACATTCTTTTGAGTCTGGATTCCAGACGACTTTCTACATGTTGTGCCATGCAGGAAAAAGTACTCTGACTTTACACTCACTCTGCGCGGGTTTCTTCGGAAACGATCGACACGTTGTGAATTTTTGAGTGATAACTCCTGTTTTTTCCTCAAGTTTCTCTACGGGACTACGACAACTTTTACAATTCGTCGTCCTTCTAAATATTGACTGTTATACTGTGGGTTTGTGGGTTTGTGGCTTGTGCTCGCCGAGGTTTTCATTAATTTTGGACCGTGTTTCTGGGGAACTAGAAAACGAGCTTTCCGGACCAATATACGTGTGTAGTGATTGCATATGTCACACGCGTATGCCTGTGTAGGCCTACAGCCGAACGGGTGCCACGCCATCCAGCGTGGGAGAAGATTTTCGCACCGCTGTTCGGTGGTGGCGGACGATTGGAGCCCAGACAAAGATACTGACATTGTTGGTAAGTGGTTATAACTTACATCTACAAACAACATCATAACCTCTTCAGACATTTCACCAAAAAGTGTATACTAGTGTTAAGATTGTATTTCTTCAAATTTTACTTTAATAACAACAATTGCACCTCAAACAAAAATATTTAAAGAGATAACACCATCATTATACTTTATAAGTTAGTTCTTTGTAAATCTGTGATCATTTACGTTTTTTGAAAATAACAATGGTATCTTGGCTTTAATACTAGTTAATAGTTTCTCAACTCACCCAGGTTGGCGTCGATTTCTTTCTTTGTTCCTGAATCAATCGCCATGGCGTTCAGCTTGCTACCAAGCCATTTGGTGATCTCATTGTACCAATTCTATTAAAAAAAAACTCTGTTTGAATTAAGATATACAGTAAGCAACCGATCTGTGAAAGTTTCAGCTTATTATGCTGTGTTATTAATGTAAAATCGTAAAAAAATGCATTTGATAGATTTTTCTTTTTGCATTCAACATGGAAATGACAATTAAAGTGGGAGTTAGGAAAATGTCATCTTACCTAAATTCAACCAGGCAATTATTTTAATTATCAGATTTGATGGTTTCTTGTCATAGACCAGCGTACATTTTGTGCCTGGCGCAGTTTTTGTAAACATATGATGTCATTGGTCACATCGGCTATACCTTACCTTTAATACTTACAAACTGACATGCAAAGAGGATTAGGGGTATTAACCCGTGAAGTCTCCATGGTTCTCCCTGAACCATATTTCTCACTTAGCGATAGTAGAGAAAAACGAGTTGCCCGACATTGGTTCTCCCTTGAACCATTCTCACTTAGCGAAGGTTGAGACACGAGTTGTGCGATAAGGTTCTTTTCAGAACCTGTACCTCAGCTTCGCGATCGTTGAGATAAACACATGGTGTTACCGCAAACCGAAACGATAAGATTAGGGGTTGTTAACAAGAAATGACAAACTAAACTGGTACCTTCACAAGACTGGAGGGTGCAACGACGACCACCTTGTCCAATTGTGGCTTGACTGTGAAAAGATCAAAAAATGACCATTTAATATTTCTATGATCGTCTGCCGACATTTGTAATGCTTTAGGTTTTTCATGTTTGTAGTGTTTTTATTTCAGGGTGACACAGCTTCTCCCGTGGACAAGGAATACGTAGATTCTTCAGAAGTGGGGGGAAGTGGGGAAGTGAGTTGGGGGGGGGAAGTGGGTTGGGGGGAAAGTGGGTTGGGGGGCAAGTGGGTTGGGGAGAATAGGTTTTGTATATTTCATATTACATAGGAAGGAATAGGGCATACAGTGAAATCTCGATAAGTCAAAACCGTTTAACTCGAAAATCCAGTTTACTCGAAGCAACAATGTATTCCCGCCAATAGAATAGCAAACTTGGTAAAAAAATGCCTGTGTTATCTCGAATTTTTGATCTTGAACTTCGGTTAAGTCGAACCCTAATTTGGCAGGGGCCGCAATAAATCTGCCCTCACTTAGCCACAAAAGAATTGCAAAACCTTTTTTCTAAGCTGTCAATTAATTCATGCATGCAAGGGGGGGGGGGGGGTGGTAAAATGGCGACCTCGGCTAACTCGAACCTCCGCATAAGTCGAAGTTTGAGTTCATTCCCCTGAGATTTGACTTATCGAGATTTCACTGTATATCTGTCTTTTATAAGTAGGACATCTTCTCATGTTAATTCTGTATATACAGTAGGTACTTCACTGTACATTGCTCCTCTTCACCCAGGAGTATAAATGGGTACCTGTGAGGGTACGTAGAGGCTGATATTGTGGTTGAAAAAGCTTCCGATGCGCTACAGTAGCTCAGGGCTGTATACTCCCCAGGGAGCTAAGAAAGTTTAAGGATTGATACTGGCCCAATGACCAGCGATAATAATGTAAAAGCGCCTTGTATCCTTTGGCAATTTGGCGCTCTGTAAATCCAGTTATTATTATTATTATTATTATTATTAACTTGGTCTCCAGAGTTCATAAAGGAAAGAGCTGGAGCTATGATAATCGATAATGTAAGAAGTCAAAGACCTAGTCAACCTTTGATAATGTACAGCAGGGAAATAATGTGCAATAAATTAGTCAGTTCCCTGATAACGGCTAGAGCAGACTAGTCGAAACATTGAGAACAAACCAAACGGCTCTTCTCACTCAGCGCCATCACTTCTTCCAAGAAGAGATTAATCCATGGTGCACCCGAAAGAACCCAACAACAATAAATTAGTCATTGCACTACTGGCTGGATCTGCCAGCTCCAGATCTGGCCATGACAACAATAGTATAGAGTTATTGTAAGGAATCTGGAAATATCATCCAACGCCACTAGCCATTGTGGAGTCGGTGCTTCTGACTGAAAGCAAGTAGGAAAAGATGTGACTTGAGATGATGTTTGAAGAGATTGAGATCATGTAATCTCTCAACCACTCTGGCAAAAAGGCGTGTCAGAGATAAGGCAGGGGAAAGATGGAGAAAGCCTGGTCTCCATAGGTTGCCAGATGAGTTATCGTAGGTTGGATAATGATAATTGACCTGGTCTTAGGGACGTGGGCCAAAGTCATAGTACAGCCAAGCCTTTGAGAAGCCTGGCCAGGCCCAGGCTACCTGGCCTCCTAATCTGTCTTTTGTGAGTCGTAATCATTTAACAATACAGTACCTGCCAATCAACATAAAGTATCATTAAGTAGAGCTCATTATACTGGCTGCAGTTGTGAACAAAAGACAGCTCAGGCGTCAGTCAAGTCATGCGTTATTCATTTAGGGGATTATATAGGCATCTAGGCCTGGGCAACGTCTGGGTGTGCCTGGGCTTCTCAAAGGCTTGGCTGTACCAAGACCTTGGCCTTCCTCCCTAAAGATGGACCAAAGCCATGAAACCTGCTTACCATCGGGGCTCTGTCTTAGCAGAGTCCACATGAGAGCTATACACTGGAGAGTTTTACCAAGTCCCTGTCAAAACAAACATATGAAAGTAGTTTAGATGTCTGAAGTCGATCATTAAAACTGCAATTTTCTTCTTTAATCCTTGTGTAGTTTGATCCCTCAAAACCATTTGAAAGGTTTTGAACGGTAAAAAGTCCTTGCCAGTGATGCCTAGTGGTTTTATATAGGAATGCATCTACACTGTATATAGTAATATGTTCTACAGTTATTCAACCTTTCAAAAACTCATAGATGAAGGGTTTGGTGGGTCCGTCAGCCCACTGAAAAATGGACTGGGAGCAGCAGGGTTAAATAACACTGTAATGATTCATTTTGGGGAAAATGTATTTTTGACATTCATACAGACAAGAAAATTCATTAAAATTGCCCGTTTGAAATTTCTCACCATTTCATCAGCCATGATGCACCCATAGCTGTTTGGAATACGTCTGCCTGTTACACAGTCCCAGAGAAACTTCACACCCTAGAAAACACCATGAATAATATCATGAGTTATTTGTTAGGGAATGGCAATACAAGTTTTTTGCAGGATAATGACCAGTTTTGGGTGTGGCAATGGGCAATAAAAGGTTTTTGCAGGACAATGACCAGTTTTGGGTGTGGCAATGAGCAATACAAGTTTTTTGCAGGATAATGACCAGTTTTGGGTGTGGCAATGGGCAATAAAAGGTTTTTGCAGGACAATGACCAGTTTTGGGTGTGGCAATGAGCAATACAAGTTTTTTGCAGGATAATGACCAGTTTTGGGTGTGGCAATGGGCAATACAAGGTTTTTGCAGGATAATGACCAGTTTTGGGTGTGGCAATGGGCAATAAAAGATTCAGCCAAAGATGAGGTCCTTTATCGTCCGTGGCCATGCCCAAAACCAGCCCAAAACCAGCCCAAAACCAGTCATTATCATATAAAAGTGTCACACTTTTATTCCCATTAACCCTCCTCTTATAGCTGCACTTTAGTGACAAGTAGCTATAGCGGTCAAAACCAGTCAACTGCCTGTTTTGACTGTTGACCCAAATGTGCACACAGGGGCATTTTTGACTGGTTTTTACTGTCCTTTGACCACCCTGAAACAATACCAGACAATGCTTTTACCAGTCAAAAACTCATTTTAACCTGTATATGTACTTACTGCACGTAAGGTTTGACAGTGTTTGACTTTTAAGTGCACTAGATATACCATGGCAAGTATATCAACATTTTGACTAATTTTGACCCTTGTAGTAGTAGGAGGGTTAACAAACCTTCAATCAGGGGCGTGATTTGACAAAAGTAAAAAATCCTGAAAAATGGGTAGCAGGGTTTGGGTCTCCCTTTGGTCTAGAGGACTGAATCTCCTGGATGTTTACTTTTTGAGGATTTACAGACTCTCCACATCCCCACAAACTAGCTGTTTGGACACAAAACAGGCTACTTCTTTCTTTGGTTTTCTTTGTTTACTTCTTTCTTTCTTTGGTGGCAAAGAGAGATTTCTTCTTTCTTTCTTTGGTGGCAAAGAGAGATTTCTTCTTTCTTTCTTTGGTGGCAAAGAGAGATTTCTTCTTTCTTTCTTTGGTGGCAAAGAGAGATTTAAAAAAAATCCTGATAAGTCACAGGCCTATGCAACAGAAAAGAATTTCAAAACAGCTTTTTAATTAGATAGTTGCAAAGAGATTGAGTGTATTATTTACGTTACTGTGTATATTACAATTTGAGCTCAAGGCTGTATTTCTCAGGATTAGAAGTCAAGATTTCAATCTTTATAATACATCCTCTTTTATATCCAACCATACTCTTCACAAACATATTCATACGGCCTTTACAATGGCTGTTAAAATAATTGACTTACCTCCCTTTGGTGGGGACGGAGAATCTTTGAAAGCAGAGGGTCGACGACCACTGAAAGGAAATCAAACAATGCTTAATAGCCTGGCACCCTTATGACAGATTTGAAACTTCACAATAGCACTTATTACAAATGATGAAAACTGATCGATTTAATGTATACAAATGTGATGTTGAAAAAACTTAAAGGGACAGTATCAACATGAACAGAGCAGACTTTTGACAGTGCATGGAAACGGTATCCTAGTTTTAGATCAAAATCAGTGACTGAAAAAAAATACCCTGTGAGCACCTGCTGGTCTAGAAGATAGCAGGGCGATATAAGATGATTATTACCGTGGGTGATGCACAACGAATGAGCCAGTGGCTTCATAATAATGATATTTATGCATGAGCTGTGGTCATATGATCTTATCACACCGTGCTATCTAGGCCGGCGTGCACTCGTGGGGTATTATCTTCAGTCACTGAGTTCATCTAAAACTGACTCCATGCCCTGTCAAAAGTCTGCTCTGATCGTGACGATTCAGTCCCTTTAACCCTCTAGTGAGTGACCCCTCCTTTTTGCAACTGCGCTAATTTGCATTTTCTTTAATTACTTCACTCATGAAAAAAAAAAAAAAAAACCAGTCTTCCGTGTTATCCTACTTCATATCATCGAGAAACAAATTGCCAAAGTTGAATGGCCTGGCATACACGGTTGACCAGCTATGATTGTTTGCATATGCCTTGCTCGGTGTTCTCCCATTACTTTGTGCACAAATATTCTGTAAAAAACAGTGGGCCTCATGTAACTTTCAGGCTGTAATTAGCAAATTAATTACCCAAAACAAATATTGGATATTTTTTTCCCCCCTAAAATCATCCCTAGACCCTTTGAAAGGTGTTGGGCTTAAACAAAATTGGAAATAGCTTCATTGACCCAGGTTTATTAAGATTTCCCTACATACTAAAAAAAAGTAGGGGTGCCTCAGGGGAATGCAAAATATTTCCAGACGCATGTAAGGGTTAAGTAAATGTAATTGGTTTGTAAATCTTCAAAGGTCAATTCACAAACAAATAAATTATTCAACTTACCATGAACTTCAATTTTCTCTCTGTACAAAAAAACAAACAAAAAGAGCACAACAATGTTCTTAAAAAGTTCACCAAATTATTTAATCTATTTCAATTGTAAAGTTTCTGAGTAAAAAGCTTTGTATGGAAGGAACGATGTTAGTAGAATCAATGACAGGGTATCCCTTCTACCTTGGAAAGGGATTGATTCATTTCATCTCCCTACACAATACCTATTTTGAATGGTTTAAACCACAGACCTACAGACGGACACTAGCTATTTAAAATGACGTCTGGACAAGTAACTATGACGCCGGCTAACTACGGCTACCCACAGACATATGTAAACTACAGACAACGAACACTAGCTACTGAAAATGATGTCAGGACACCGTAAAAATGACTGTGCCTGACTAGAGCTAAAACCATGGGCAAATGAGCAACACATGTGGTGTAGTGGAATAGGTAAAAGATCCTTATTAGACGTTGCGTTATAAATGTGTAAATTTGCAGTATTTAAGACTATGCACGCTCTATGCCCATGGTTTCTGAGAATCAGTGATTATGGTCTATGTGGGTGTTGCTGTCTGTTTATAGGTTATTTTAAACTAATACCCTCCTACTACTACAAGGGTCAAAATCAGTCAAAATGTTGATATACTTGCCAAGGTATATCTAGTGCACTTAAAAGTCAAACACTGTCAAACCTTACGTGTAGTAAGTACATTTACAGGTCAAAATGAGTCGACCATTTTTGACTGGTAAAAGCATTGTCTGGTATTGTTCAGGGTGGTCAAAATGACAGTAAAAACCAGTCAAAAAATACCCCTGTGTGCACATTTGGGTCAACAGTCAAAACAGCCAATTGACTGGTTTTGACCTCTATAGCAACTTCCCACTAAAGTGCAGCTAGATTAGGAGGGTTAATGTAACTTGTAATACTTATAGTTCACCTCCCCCATTTCATCCAACTTACCTATCAACTGTGAGTTGTTCCTGTGCAGTAAGTTGTTCTGGTGAGAACAGCACAAGGGCGCCCTCCTCGTACGGATCGTGGAGAGGTTGACGTACACCCTGGCGACGAACGCCAAGACCCCTTGAGGCAAGAGAAGACCCTACAGAGAGAATTGAAAAGGGTTCTAATGAATGCAGTGCAGACTGAAGTCTGATCCGGTAACCTGGAAACGTTTGATGCCCAAGGGTGGGGTTTTGATCACATGTGAACATACAGATCTATGTAATTATTTCTTATTTATTCGGCCAAAAATGCAACAATGATAAAAACAATACATGATAAATGAATATTGTAATTCTATATAAACGTTTCAACATGACAGGGTATACGAGTTGAACAAATAACTGGATTTAAAGCATGAGTGAAAGAGATAATACAATAAGGGCTGTGAGGAGATTAAGGGATAGTGTCAGGAGAGGAGATTAAGGGACAGGGTCAGGAGAGGATATTAAGGGACAGTGTCAGGGGATAGGGTCAGGAGAGGAGATTAAGGGATAGGGTCAGGAGAGGAGATTAAGGGATAGGGTCAGGGGATAGGGTCAGGAGAGGAGATTAAGGGATAGGGTCAGGGGATTGGGTCAGGAGAGGTGATTAAGGGATAGGGTCAGGAGAGGAGATTAAGGGATAGGGTCAGGAGAGGAGATTAAGGGATAGGGTCAGGAGAGGAGATTAAGGGATAGGGTCAGGAGAGGAGATTAAGGGACAGGGTCAGGAGAGGAGATTAAGGGACAGGGTCAGGAGAGGAGATTAAGGGACAGGGTCAGGAGAGGAGATTAAGGGACAGGGTCAGGAGAGGAGATTAAGGGATAGGGTCAGGAGAGGAGATTAAGGGACAGGGTCAGGAGAGGAGATTAAGGGATAGGGTCAGGAGAGGAGATTAAGGGATAGGGTCAGGAGAGGAGATTAAGGGATAGGGTCAGGAGAGGAGATTAAGGGATAGGGTCAGGAGAGGAGATTAAGGGATAGGGTCAGGAGAGGAGATTAAGGGATAGGGTCAGGAGAGGAGATTAAGGGATAGGGTCAGGAGATATTAAGGGATAGGGTCAGGAGAGGAGATTAAGGGATAGGGTCAGGAGGGGAGATTAAGGGATAGGGTCAGGAGAGGAGATTAAGGGATAGGGTCAGGAGGAGATTAAGGGATAGGGTCAGGAGAGGAGATTAAGGGATAGGGTCAGGAGAGGAGATTAAGGGATAGGGTCAGGAGAGGAGATTAAGGGATAGGGTCAGGAGATTAAGGGACAGGGTCAGGAGAGGAGATTAAGGGAAAGGGTCAGGAGAGGAGATTAAGGGAGGTCGATTAAGGGTCAGGAGAGGAGATTAAGGGACAGGGTCAGGAGAGGAGAGATATAGGGATAGGGATAGGGTCAGGAGAGGAGATTAAGGGATAGGGTCAGGGAGGAGATTACAGGGTCAGGAGGAGATTAAGGGATAGGGTCAGAGGAGATTAAGGGATAGGGTCAGGAGTGGAGATTAAGGGATAGGGTCAGGAGAGGAGATTAAGGGATAGGGTCAGGAGAGGAGATTAAGGGATAGGGTCAGGAGAGGAGATTAAGGGATAGGGTCAGGAGAGGAGATTAAGGGATAGGGTCAGGAGAGGAGATTAAGGGATAGGGTCAGGAGAGGAGATTAAGGGATAGGGTCAGGAGAGGAGATTAAGGGATAGGGTCAGGAGAGGAGATTAAGGGATAGGGTCAGGAGAGGAGATTAAGGGATAGGGTCAGGAGAGGAGAAGGGGTGTGGAGAGCTAAATAAAGGCCTATGTAACAACATAAAATAGACAAGTTAAGAAAGAGGAATAATAAAAGAAAGAGGAATAATAAAAGGCAACTGTGACAAATCAAGGCAAGGTAGACAATAACCAGATGAACGAAGACAACAAACAACCATTCTAAGATGGCCAGGATTAATCAATGTGAACTTAAAGCACTGTGACTCGAAAGCCTATTAATCCAATCTTAGATTGGAAGGTAATAACAAATTTAATCATTTGAATTGATCATAAAGTAATAAATATAAATCTATATATATGATAAATAAATGTGTATATTGCATAAATCAAAACAACTGAAATTCATACAAATTTAGGTATACATATAAATAAAAGATCTGATGGCAAGTAATATTTGTGAAAATGATAAGTAAATATGGTGAAAAGGATAAGTAAAGACTGTTTGTCGTGACACCATGCGAAATTCTCAAATGAGTAAACAGTAAATAGTTCCAAAAAGAACTGGAGGTTACAACTCGACCTTTCGATCAGAATGTTCTGATCGTCTTCAGGAGAATGCCGGACTCGAGGAGATGCTGCTGCTTAAGTAGACTGCTGGATGATTTGCACGATCTGATGATAAACATCCAGTTGCAAATGAAAATAATATCAAAGAACTATTAATCTTAACCACCAATCAATAAAAAAAAATTAAAAAAATTACCTTTGTAGTTGGGAATGGGGACCTTGAATGGGCGGGACAGTATACTTCTGATCATCTCTTCCTATGTAAAAAGAGAGAAACTATTCTTTAGAAAATTTGCCAGAATTCAAACTAATTACCTTGGCACTCGTCGACCAGGAAGCAATTCCATAGAGCTGCTAAGCAGATGATTTGGCTTAGCGTAACAAAAATACTTATGTAAACGATTGGCTGGGCCAATTTTATAGAGCTGCTCAGCAGATAAAATTACTTACTAGAAAAATTTGCTTAGCGAACTTTCACACAAAATGTATGCATTTTGGTTGGTAGTCTGTTTTATATTGCTTAGCCAAAATATTTGCTTAGCAAAGTTCCCTGCTTAGCAGCTCGATGAAATTGGCCCCTGGAGTGTCGTGGCCGAGCGGTCTAGCTTACCGGACTCAAGTTCTGGTGTTAGCAGCAGAATGTGGGTTCGAATCCCAGCCGTGACACTTGTGTCCCTGAGCAAGACACTTAACCATAATTGCTTCTCTCCACTCAGGGGTTAAATGGGTACCTGTGAGGGCAGAGTTGGTTGATTAGCCCTATATGCGCTGTAATGGCAGCAATTGAGCTGTATACTCCCCAGGGAGCTGAGATGGTTTCAGGAATGATTTATGAGCCTTATGAGCCTTATGAGCAGGGGTAATAATATAATGCGCCTTGAGCACCACTCAGTTGGTGGATACGTGCGCTATATAAGTCCACACATTATTATTATTATTATTATTATTATTATTATTATTCCCAACCAAACTTACTTAGCAAATTTTTCAGCTATTAACACTCCTACACTCACTGGCCATAAGTATTGCAACATTGAAATTCACACCAAAGTTCAGTTTGGAGAACTGTGTTACAATAATTTATTTTATTTTATTTACACTGTGCCTGTGTTTTGAAGTGCCTGTGTTCTTGAAACAAAGTCCTTCAATACTTTGTCGGGTAACCACGTGACCTGATAATTGCGGCCATCCGTCTAGACAATGTCTCGTACAATTTCATGTTGCAATACTTTTGGCCAGTGAGTGTACTATTGCTTCACTTGGGTGGGAAGTTGCTACAGAGGTCAAAACCAGTCAACTGCCTGTTTTGACTGTTGACCCAAATGTGCACACAGGGGCATTTTTGGCTGGGTTTTTGATGACATTTGACGACCCTGAACAATACCAGACAATGGTTTTTACCAGTCATAAATGGTCGACTCATTTCGACCTGTAAATGTACTTACTACACGTAAGGTTTGACAGTGTTTGACTTTTTAAGTGCACTAGATATACCTTGGCAAGTATATCAACATTTTGACTGATTTTGACCCTTGTAGTAGTAAGAGGGTTAAGCAAGTTTAGGCGTGAACTAGTGTTATAAACTAGACATATTTCTGGTAATGAAACCAATGATTCCTCACAAGATTATACAGTACTGTAGCTTGTAAGTCTAATGAAATCTGTGAAGAGAAGATGACGAAATAATGTTCAGTTTTACATGAGGAAAACCCCAGATAAATATTTAAAAAGAGAAACCCCACAAAATAACGGAAAGCACTGTAAAATTAGTCCGCATGTAGGCTCACGTCTGATTGGGATTTGAACTCAGGTCCACAGAGTGAAAAGATGACCTGGCTCCCATATTCTGCACTAACTTTACCCAACCACTGAAAGGTCAAGTAGCCTAGGAAAACGGGCACGGTTCAATTGCCGTTTGTTGCTGACCATTTTGTGTCAATCTTTGGGGAAAGCAAAGTGGGGAACACTCACTTGATTCGGAGGTCAACAATTGTTGTTTGAGCATAATGTCATTGGAATTATTATTTAATTAAACCTAACCCCCTAGGCATTTTGGCTATTAGAACCTTCCTAAATCCATCAAATTCAATCACTAAGCAGTAACACAACCTATAGACTTTGATGGACATTGGACCCCCCCAGCTTCAAACAAAGTATGGCTATACAGTACTAAATCCACCAAAATCAAGCAAACTAGGGTGTGGATTTCAATGGATTTAGTGTAGTTAGGGTTCAAATGGGTGCAAGTATATCCACCACTTGTCAACCACAGGTGAGCACTCAAGCTTTGCTTTGGCAACAAATCTTACGTACGTGGGAAGATCTTGCAGGACTGCTGCAGGTATTGTTCAGTATATTCAAAGGCCTCCGCATGACGGATGTGAACCCTGAACCCGATGATGGCGAACAATGGGAGTCATCACCTAATCTTGACTTTTTGTGGGATGACTTCTGGTGAGAAAACAATTAAATTTATCAATTAAATTAATTAACCTAGAAAATAACTTTCCACATAACCTGCCCATTGCCTGAATTACCAAAATATTTTGCATTATATTCATATTATTTGTTCTGATAACTATCCTGTTCCTAAGTGTGACGTAATTCCAACATAAACCACGCCCATTTCGCAGGTGGTAGCTCCAACAATCATCATAAGCCCCATTGGAAATGCATTGGCTACCCTTTTCTTTAAGGATTTATGCAAGAAATTAGAAAGCTTGGGACTTGCATTTAAGAACATGTGTTGGAAAGACTCAAAGCCAATTTCTTCCTCAAGAATCACTTTTGAACATTAAAATCAGGGAATATACATGTAGGTTAAATTGTGAGACCTCTCTTAGCCACCATACAATGTGTATAGGAAACACGTATCACATCTTTCAAGGCCAAAAAAAAAAAGATTACCCAAAAAAAAAAAAAAAATCACCACACCGATTTTTAAGCTGACCTATGACCAGAAACCAGAGACTTTTTTTGACCTTAGTAGAGCCACTCCAAAATAGCTGTTGAACAAGTTTGTTGGGTCAGTCGTGAAATTTTCAGAAAAGACAAATGGACCAAGCAAACCACCTTAGCATCATGAGGAACCTCTCCATTGAAGCTCTTTCGTTTGCTATGATGCTGGTCAGCTTGAGCAAGCCGACTTGGTGCAAGACTTCTCAGCTGAAATATAAATTAAAGTGAAGTTACAATATATGGGTATTTAGTGACATAGTAGTTAGTACCTGTTCATTTCAGCTCTCTAGTTTTCAATATAATTTTTCATTCAACATTTAAGTTTCATCACATTATGGAATAGAATGTCGTAGGGCTGTGCCGGGTATCCAGGTATCCGGATACCCAACCGAAACAGTCATTTCCCGGTTCCATTTTTCGGTTCCAATTACCCGTAAACGACTTTTTATAATTCGGACTTAACAATTGAGTGGTGCGAACAGAAATCTGTGACTCTTGAACAATGTAATGTTTACACTTTTTTACAGACAATTATCTTTAAATTCAAGAGATTGCACTCCAATAAAGAAAAGATCGATAGTATGGTATCCTTTAAATACAAGTCAATTTGTTACTATTTATTGTACATATATTTGTGCACCACCGGAGGAATGTTTCAACAAAAATGAAAACGGGTATCCGGGTATCCGAAGTTTCCTGATGTCGGTTATCCGGTTCCAAAAATATCCGAAAACGCACAGCCCTAGAATGTCGTATCCGACTGCCACTTTTTCTCATTCAATATAACCAATAATGTAATCTTACCTAGCCAGTAAGGTGGAGAACATATGGATGATGATGGACATATACTTCAAATTATTCCAGGATATTTATTTCATGAAAAATCAGGCATTTTTGGTATACAATGATTTCCTCAGTCATGTCAGTCTGATCTTGTCAACTCCCCTGTTATTAGTGACCAACACAGTCATTGTACATGCGCAGTGGCAACTATAATAGGATGCTTCTATTTTCTGAAGGGGAGGATGTTTTTAGAAGGGAAATAAAGTCCGAAAACCATCATAAAAGTGGATTTTAAAGATAGTTTTCGCTTTCTGTACCCCAAAAAATCAATAGAATAATTTTTAACTAGTAAGTGGCTGCAAAAAAACTCCCTCAAAAACCTTTGAAAGTCGGATACGACATTCTTTCCACAATATGTGCTCAAATGTGTTTGAGAAAATGAAGTTGACGGACTGCAATTCCTATTTTCTGTAAAATGAAAAGACTTTCTCAGTATGATTGTCACTAAAATAACTAGTATGAAAGCAAATGGTCGCACACAATTAATTAACACATTTTATCCCCAGTCTAGCCAAGGCCAAGGGTACAACTGCCAGCCTCTCAAACAAGCTTGTTGTATCCCAAAAGATGTGTGCTCAAGTCAGTGTGGGGATTGAATGCATGTGAAGTTCGATCATCAGTCTCAGTCTCAGGTTGTAGCCAGCAACACATTCTTTAAAAACAGTTTGCCTTGTAAAGGAAAAACCGTCATATTACTGTTGCATAAAGGGTTTATTATTTGTTAAATCTACAGGGTAGAATGTAGTATCTGGCCGCCACTATTTTTCATTAAATATAACCAATAATGTAATCTTACCTACCTGGTAAGGTGGAGAACATATGGATGATTGATGGACATATACTTCAAATTATTCCAGGATATTTATTTCATGAAAAATCAGGCATTTTTGGTATACGATGACTTCCTCAGTCATGTCAGTCTGATCTTGTCAACTCCCCTGTTATTACTATTAGTATTAGTGACCAACACAGTCATTGTACATGCGTAGTGGCAACTATAATAGGATCCTTCTATTTTCTGAAGGGGAGGATTTTTTTAGAAGGGAAATCAAGTCCGAAAACCATAAAGTGGATTTTAAAGATAGTTTTCGCTTTCTGTACTACCAAAAATCGATAGAATGATTTTTTAACTGGTTAGTGGTTGCAAAAAAAATCCAAAAAAGCCCTTAAAAAGTGGCGGCCGGATACGACATTCTTTCCCATCAAAAACATGGCGCACATTACGTACCGTCAATCGTCATGACCGTGACAGTCACAGTGAGGGTTTATATTTTCTTTTTATGTCAATTACCGTACACTCACCATTTTGGTCGATGACGATGTTGAACCTCAGTCAATTCAAAGGTTGATATAATTTGAAACTAAAAGGTTGTAAAATAAATTAAGCATCTTCATATAAAGGTTTAGTAGTACCAAAAGGCTATTATACATGTCCACAAGTTTTGCCGGTCGCGCAGATGAACTTCAAAATACCCGCACATAACATTCACCATCACGCAAGCAGTCATCGTATACGTGACGTGTACGTACATCCGTGTTGTTAATTGTGTACACTAATGTAAAATCTCGCCCTCTACCGGCTGACTAAGGTATACCTGACTGATGTTAGCACGAAACCGGGCCTGAATTCCGGCCAACACGATTTTCGTGTTGGCACGAAAATTACATTTTGGCTGTATTTCATTACGGTGGCCCAGAACGGACAAACTAATGAGAAACATAAACCATTTTCAGTGGGTTTTTTTTTTAAAGACTGTCCCATTAATTAATGCCAATAGTTTCTTGGTACATTATAAGTAGTGCACAGAAGGACGTTTTCGAATGATTTTGTTGTAGTTTTTAAATTGTAACATTTCCCCCTTATTTGGTATAAAAGTTTTGTACACCAACACATTTTTGACCAATTATTTGCCATTTTCCCTTGTCCAAAATATTTTAATATTTTTGTAACACCCCCTTGTACATACCTTCTAGTAGACTTAATTTTGGCGACGACAAATTCTGCTATTACTGCTAAGCCCAATTAATTTAAATATTAACAGTTTTGGGTAAAACAAAATGATGTCGAAACTACACAAATAGTGCAAGAAAGCGCATTTTTTGATGAAAAATTGCCACATTTCTCGTCTAAAATATTAAAATATTATTGTAACACCCCCTTGTACATACCTTCTGGTAGACTTAATTTTGGCGACGACAAATTCTGTCATTAATTACTGCCTAGCCCAATTAATTTAAATATTGACAGTTTTTGGTAAAAACATGTTTCAAATCCTACACAAATAGTGCAAGAAAGCGCATTTTTGGATGAAAAATTGCCACATTTCTCGTGTAAAATATTAAAATATTTTTATAACACCCCCTTGTACATACCTTCTGGTAGACTTAATTTTGGCGACGACAAAATCTGCCATTAGTTACTGCCTAGCCCAATTAATTTAAATATTGACAGTTTTTGGTAAAAATGTTTCGAATCCTGTACAAATAGTACACGAAAGCGCATTTTTTGATTAAATATTGCCACATTTCTCGTGTAAAATATTAAAATATTTTTATAACACCCCCTTGTACATACCTTCTGGTAGACTTAATTTTGGCGACGACAAATTCTGCCATTAGTTACTGCCTAGCCCAATTAATTAAAAAATTAACAGTTTTTGGTAAAAAATGTTTCAAATCCTACACAAATAGTGCAAGAAAGCGCATTTGTTGATGAAAAATTGCCACATTTCTCGTGTAAAATATTAAAATATTTTTATAACACCCCCTTGTACATACCTTCTGGTAGACTTAATTTTGGCGACGACAAAATCTGCCATTAGTTACTGCCTAGCCCAATTAATTTAAATATTGACAGTTTTTGGTAAAAATGTTTCGAATCCTGTACAAATAGTACACGAAAGCGCATATTTTGATTAAAAATTGCCACATTTCTCGAGTAAAATATTAAAATATTATTGTAACACCCCCTTGTACATACCTTCTGGTAGACTTAATTTTGGCGACGACAAATTCTGCCATTAGTAACTGCCTAGCCCAATTAATTTAAAAATTAACAGTTTTTGGTAATTTTTTTTTCAAATCCTACACAAATCGTGCAAGAAAGCGCATTTCGTGATGAAAAATTGCCACATTTCTCGTGCAAAATATTAAAATATTTTTATAACACCCCCTTGTACATACCTTCTGGTAGACTTAATTTTATGACGACAAATTCTGCCATTAGTTACTGCCTAGCCCAATTAATTTAAAAATTAACAGTTTTTGGTAAAAAAATGTTTCAAATCCTACACAAATAGTGCAAGAAAGCGCATTTCTTGGTGAAAAATTGCGACATTTCTCGTCTAAAATATTAAAATATTATTGTAACACCCCCTTGTACATACCTTCTGGTAGACTTAATTTTGGCGACGACAAAATCTGCCATTAGTTACTGCCTAGCCCAATTAATTTAAATATTAACAGTTTTGGTAAAATGTTTCGAATCCTGTACAAATAGTACACGAAAGCGCATATTTTGATTAAAAATTGCCACATTTCTCGAGTAAAATATTAAAATATTTTTATAACACCCCCTTGTACATACCTTCTGGTAGACTTAATTTTGGCGACGACAAATTCTGCCATTAGTTACTGCCTAGCCCAATTAATTTAAAAATTAACAGTTTTTGGTAATTTTGTTTTTCAAATCCTACACAAATAGTGCAAGAAAGCGCATTTTTGATGAAAAATTGCCACATTTCTCGTGTAAAATATTAAAATATTTTTATAACACCCCCTTGTACATACCTTCTGGTAGACTTAATTTTGGCGACGACAAAATCTGCCATTAGTTACTGCCTAGCCCAATTAATTTAAATATTGACAGTTTTTGGTAAAAATGTTTCGAATCCTGTACAAATAGTACACGAAAGCGCATTTTTTGATGAAAAATTGCCACATTTCTCGTGTAAAATATTAAAATATTTTTATAACACCCCCTTGTACATACCTTCTGGTAGACTTAATTTTGGCGACGATAAAATCTGCCATTAGTTACTGCCTAGCCCAATTAATTTAAATATTGACAGTTTTTGGTAAAAATGTTTCGAATCCTGTACAAATAGTACACGAAAGCGCATTTTTGATTACAAATAGGCACATTTCTCGTCTAAAATATTAAAATATTATTGTAACACCCCCTTGTACATAACTTCTGGTAGACTTTATTTTGGCGACGACAAATTCTGCCATTAGTTACTGCCTAGCCCAATTAATTTAAAAATTAACAGTTTTTGGTAAAAAATGTTTCAAATCCTACACAAATAGTGCAAGAAAGCGCATTTCTTGATGAAAAATTGCCACATTTCTCGTGTAAAATATTAAAATATTTTTATAACACCCCCTTGTACATACCTTCTGGTAGACTTAATTTTGGCGACGACAAAATCTGCCATTAGTTACTGCCTAGCCCAATTAATTTAAATATTGACAGTTTTTGGTAAAAATGTTTCGAATCCTGTACAAATAGTACACGAAAGCGCATATTTTGATTAAAAATTGCCACATTTCTCGAGTAAAATATTAAAATATTTTTATAACACCCCCTTGTACATACCTTCTGGTAGACTTAATTTTGGCGACGACAAATTCTGCCATTAGTTACTGCCTAGCACAATTAATTAAAAAATTAACAGTTTTTGGTAAAAAATGTTTTTCAAATCCTACACAAATAGTGCAAGAAAGCGCATTTTTTGATGAAAAATTGCCACATTTCTCGTGTAAAATATTAAAATATTTTTATAACACCCCCTTGTACATACCTTCTGGTAGACTTAATTTTGGCGACGACAAAATCTGCCATTAGTTACTGCCTAGCCCAATTAATTTAAATATTGACAGTTTTTGGTAAAAATGTTTCGAATCCTGTACAAATAGTACACGAAAGCGCATGTTTTGATGAAAAATTTCCACATTTCTCGTGTAAAATATTAAAATATTTTTATCACACCCCCTTGTACATACCTTCTGGTAGACTTAATTTTGGCGACGATAAAATCTGCCATTAGTTACTGCCTAGCCCAATTAATTTAAATATTGACAGTTTTTGGTAAAAATGTTTCGAATCCTGTACAAATAGTACACGAAAGCGCATTTTTGATTACAAATAGGCACATTTCTCGTGTAAAATATTAAAATATTTTTATAACACCCCCTTGTACATACCTTCTGGTAGACTTAATTTTGGCGACGACAAATTCTGCCATTAGTTACTGCCTAGCCCAATTAATTTAAAAATTAACAGTTTTTGGTAAAAAAAATGTTTCAAATCCTACACAAATAGTGCAAGAAAGCGCATTTTTTGATGAAAAATTGCCACATTTCTCGTGTAAAATATTAAAATATTTTTATAACACCCCCTTGTACATACCTTCTGGTAGACTTAATTTTGGCGACGACAAAATCTGCCATTAGTTACTGCCTAGCCCAATTAATTTAAATATTGACAGTTTTTGGTAAAAATGTTTCGAATCCTGTTCAAATAGTACACGAAAGCGCATTTTTTGATGAAAAATTGCCACATTTCTCGTGTAAAATATTAAAATATAGGCAGTAACTAATGGCAGAATTTCGTCGCCAAAATTAAGTCTACCAGACGGTACGTACAAGGGGGTGTTATAATAATATATTAATATTTCAGACGAGAAATGTGGCATTTTTTCATTAATAAAATGCGCTTTCGTGTACTATTTGTACAGGATTCGAAACATTTTTACCAAAAACTGTCAATATTTAAATTAATTGGGCTAGGCAGTAATTAATGGCAGATTTTGTCGTCGCCAAAATTAAGTCTACCAGAAGGTATGTACAAGGGGGTGTTACAATAATATTTTAATATTTTAGACGAGAAATGTGGCAATTTTTCATCAAAATAATGCGCTTTCGTGCACTATTTGTACAGGATTCGAAACATCGTTTGTTTTTACATTAATTGGGCTAGGCAGTAACTAATGGCAGGGTTCGAAACATCGTTTGTTTTTACACAAAAACTGTTAATATTTAAATTAATTGGGCCGGGCAGTAATTAATGGCAGAATTTGTCGTCGCCAAAATTAAGTCTACCAGAAGGTATGTACAAGGGGGTGTTACAATAATATTTTAATATTTTATACGAGAGATGTGGCAATTTTTCATCAAGAAATGCACTTTCTTGCACTATTTGTGTAGGATTTGAAACTTTTTTTTTTACCAAAAACTTAATTTTTAAATTAATTGGGCTAGGCAGTAACTAATGGCAGAATTTGTCGTCGCCAAATAAAGTCTACCAGACAGTAGGTACAAGGGGGTGTTATAATAATATTTTAATATTTTAGACGAGAAATGTAGCAATTTTTCATTAATAAAATGCGCTTTCGTGTACTAATTGCGGTGACACCATGTGCCAAAATTGTTTAGCTCAATAGCTGAACTTGTCGGCAAATTTCAGTTATAAAAATTAACTGTTTACTTGATTGTGATTTATTGTTAAAATTGTAACCTAATAATTATTTTACCAAAATCAGTGTTTTCATCAAATTAATCGGCCTGCCTTTACAAATGGCGTAAATTGCCGTCAGGAAAAAGAAGTATGCCTGAAGGAGACAATATACAAAATTTTTGAAATTATTTAAAGGATTTTCCATTTTTCAGTTTGTCCGCTCTGGGCCACCGTATTGAAATACAGCCAAAATGTAATTTTCGTGCCAACACGAAAATCGTGCTGGCCGGAATTCAGGCCCGATTTTCGTGCTAAATCAGTCAGGTCTAAGGTATGTGTATAATGTACATGTGCACTGTGATGGCAGGCTACCCGGGAAGGGTGGGGGGGGGGGGGCGTTATTAGTCACTTTCGTCTGCAAGTATTATATCCCAGGGTATGAACTTGGAGGAATGGCGAAACCGCTGAATGCCAATGGCTGTCGGGCTGGCTGAGGAGAGTTACCTCAAGTCTCTGCGATAACTCTGTAGGCCTATTTATGATTTGTGAAGGAACCTAAGACATCTTAAACTAAAGATGAAAAAAAAACATTGTTTGATAAACAAATGTACTCTGTACTTGAGATACCGTAACAAATGTTTATATTGAAGAAGCCAGAATTGTGTTCACATTTTTGGCCTTATTATTTGAGTTGCTGTGAGATATGTAATTGCTGTAAATTACAAATGTTTGTAATTGCTGGGCACCTTTGAAAAACAGTGTTCTACTGAAAGGTTTCCCGGGGATAAATAAGAAATAAATAAATAGCCCGGTTGGCTGAATATTAAAGGCCATACATTGGCGGATCCGGGGGGAGGGGGGCCTAAGGGGCTGTAGCCCCCCCCGCCCTAAAATCGTTTAAAAAAAATTATTTAAAAAAAAATATAAAAAAACAGAATCAGATACAAACGGTAAGGTATTACCCCTCATATTTCCCCTCATTTCCCCCTCACTGTGCTTTGTTTTTCTCTCCCTTTGATTATTTCATTGTAATTTTTGTAGTACTAAAAAATCGTTCTTGATTCTCAGCCCCCCTAAAAAAAATTCTGGATCCGCCCATGCCATAAAAATTGTATACCGCTCCCCTCCCCTCCTCCTTCTGTCTCTCTCCGATGATCTAATCAAAATAAATTAAACCGATACAAAACGAATTAGACATCAGATTGTCAATGTTTGATGCGGCAGGTAATTTATTAAACATTTTCCGTAGCATGAATGGATACGTTTTAAATTGATGAATCTCTCCTACACTGTGATTTTCATTTTCTAATTATTATCCAAAGTCAACACCCTACCCCCAGACTGAGGGATCTCCTATATCCCAAGTCATCCACCCTCCCTCCTCTGTGGGTAGTGTTAACTAATCCACTTCAGTGCAGTGAGCACACACTCACTCTACGGATCACAGTTCCACCAGTTCCCGCCCGCACCCAACAATGCACTAATCCCCTCTACGTCCCAGCAGCGTCTCACAGAGTCCGGCATTCTTCTAAAGACGATCAGAGCAGATTGATTGAAACGTCAAGTTCTACCCCACTGAATGTTTACGTGGTGTTGCCGCAAACAATATTTACTTATCTTTTTCACCATGCATGCAAAGTTACAAGTCTTTCTAATTATTTTTAAATGTTGACCATATATTTTGTATAGTGTGAATGAACATATCTAAAATATGCCTTAATGACAAATTGATTCAACACACAATATCATTGTTGTAGGGACTGATCCGTATTATTATTATAAATGTGTTTATTTATTAATGTTTTTTGAGTTAAGAACTAAAGAACCTTAGTTGGGTTCCAACATCAGTCTCAAGTCTTTACGTAATTGCTCATAATATGCGCCTACAGGACATTCCAGTTTCTCTGTTTCATCATACCCTTTAAAATATTCAGAATTTATTGAATTTTACTTTCTTATCAGCTTCTGCTGGGATTTAGTTTAGCAGACCTCGTATATCTCTTCGAAGGAGCAACCCTCCCTGCAACATTCTTCATCCAGTCCTCTCTGTTGTTTGCCTCTCGCCAAGAAGTTATTGGCGTCTCTGTCCTGAACGAACTCACCTGTCAGGTAATTACAAATAAAGCTTGTTAAAATAAAACTGGCGTATGCTGTATGACAAAGTTATATTCAATAACAATATAGGGCCTATAATTGTATGTTTGAAAGGAACATTGTCGTCGTGCTTGTCGTAACTGTATACCGTACATTAGGCCCCAAAAAATGTTTTGTTGAGTTGCCCTCCAGTGAAAATATTTGAAGGGGTCGGTCGGTCGGGATTTTTTTTTTTTTTTTTTTTTTTTCTCCTTGACTGTCATTTTAAGATTGAAATGCATTGGAACTGAAACCACATACCAATATTTTTCATTTGTATACCTATCAGCAAGGAATTTTGCTTCAGAATAAAAGTATCCCAAGCATTTTTGTTGTACTTTTCGCTGTGATTGACACAGCAAATTCATCCATATTGCGTGCAATGCTCAACATGCAACATGTGAGTGGCCATTCGATTTGAAAACGTGTAGATTGAGTCGCAATCGTTGACATACAAAACAGTGCGCGAAGCCAGTGGAAAACATGTGAGGGGCCATTCGATTGGAAAACGTGTAGATTTGAGTCGCAATCGTTGGCACACAGTGTGTGCGAAGGCAGTGCACCATGTGGGGGCCGGGGCCATTCGATTTGAAAACATGTAGAGTCTTGGGTACCGGTAAATTTACCGGTAAAAAAGGTGGAAAATTTCACAAATCAAACGTATTATGTTTTATACAAAGAAAATTGGTAAGTTTCATTAATAAATAGGCCTATGAATGACGGGAAAAAAAAAAAAAAAAAAAAAACCCGACCCGAGATTTCAGCACTTTTGGGTCGGTCGGTGGAGGGCAACTCAACATCTTTTTTTTGTTGGCCTTATAACCGATATTGACCCTTATGTAAAACACTGCGTGGCGCGTGCGTGAGCATTCATCATTGGCGATACCAACCAAGCCTGACAGCAAGATTCTTTGATGGTCAGAGAAAGAGAAAAACTTCCAAATTCCATATTAGAATTAATACAAATCATCTGAATGCATTGTTCACTCTACTAGTGAATGACACAAAACATTTAGCTGAAAGTGTATATCTTGATTGCAAACAGTTTTGCCAACATTACCAATGATGTACCGGTACGTGTATACTTTGCTTTTTAAGGTTTGAACTTAACGGATATCACGAAAACTAAACATGCAAACAAACAAACAATAACAAAAAAGCTATTTGGCGTGGACTTCTTACTATGGAACAAGATAATAAATCCGTAAACAAAGTATTTCGATTATTTTAAAAACAAATTGAATAATGATTTCACCTGATTTTATAGAAAAGATTTATAATAGTTTATAATAATTATGTATTAATAACCAATATCGTGGCTTTATATTGGGTACATTTCTGCAAATGCAGGTCTGATAACGTTTGGCCTAATCTGACGCCTATGGGGAGCCGGGGTGTGGAGGTGGTGGCTAACTTACCTGGCTCCATGGCAGTCACTTGAACGTACAAGTCACAAATTATTTCCCTTTTGCCCTCCAGTACGTCACCGCAATAGATGTCCCTTTTTCTCCGACTGTTGACTCTGTAAAACAAATAATACCAAATACACAATAGTGTCGTACTGTGCAGTTTTTATACTATGGTAAATCTGAAAGTAGGGTGATTTAATGAATAATTAGGTCTACATCGGCGAAACAGGGCGGAATCTCCCCATTAGACTGAAAGAACACCGAGCGCACGGCCGCAGAGGAGATTTTGAGAAGTCAGCCGTCGTCAAGCACTCACACATCAAGGACCACCAAATCGACTGATGGCAGGCAGCCCAACTCATCACACCCATCGACACATGGCACCCCAGACGCATCAGAGAGGCCATCGAGATCGTTAAACACGACACTGTGCCACAGGACATCGGCTTCCACACTCAGCGATATTTGGCGACCACTACTACGGACTGAAGGATCTTCTATATCCAAAGTCCACAACCCACCCCAGACTGAGGGATCTCCTATATCCTAAGTTAACCACCCTCCTTCCCCCCGTGCTTGTCAACAACTGATTCGGTTCAGTGAGCACACACTCCTTCCCCCAACTCCTAGGATCCTAGTCTTAACAGTCCCGCCTCCACGCCTCAACGAACTAATCCTCCAGCATCCTGTCATCGCGTAATCCTCCAGCAGCCTACTTTTAAGCATCAGCATTTTCCAGAGAGCAGCATTCTCCTGAGGACGATCAGAGCACACTGATCGAAACGTCGAGTTGTACCTCCAGTTCTTTTCAGAACTACTACTCAATTGAGAATTTCACATGGTGTCACCGCAATTAGTCTTACTTTAATATCCTCCTCACCATGCAAAGCTACAAGTTTTACCTAATTAAATCACCAGTACTAATAATGTACATTCTTAAAACTAAAGTGTTGAATCAACTTTTTAAGAGTTCGGTCAGTGACTTCTCTTTATAAAGTTAAATTCAACTAAAAGAAAGTGTTGAATTAACACGGAGTCAAGTTAAGTCAAGTTAAGTCTGTCAATGTTAACTTTTAAAAGTTAAATCCAACTTTATAAAGAGTAGTCACTGACCGAATTCTTTAAAATGTTGATTCAACAGTTTTGAGAGTGTAGAATGGGTTTGGGAGTGATTATGTTGCTGATAAGGAAGCCTGACACCGAACATTCTGGAAGGAAAGGGATAACAAGTCTTTGATCCATCCCCACAATCCATCGATCTCCTTCACTTGTACAGTATCAACAGTTTCATCTGAAATCTTATTTTACGTGTTGTACCACATACCCCAAAACACACATAAATAATAACAACGATAATGGGCCTAATATTGATAATTAATAATACAATTATGGTTTTCCTTATTTGTCCATACCCATCATTATTTTCAAGTTTTAAGAGGGTGTGTTTGACAAATGGACCCTTATCGACGTTCGCCCCATCTCGCTGTACTACTCGGCAAAGTCGGCCTACGAGAAACATGTTTTACTTACATCATGTCTTGATCTGATTGCTTCGGTGGCCCAGCAGAAACTGTAAAACAAATCATGTCAATGCTAGCTTAGAATTATTTAATTGAATTGAACTGTTCTAATTCTAACTGAATTGTACTAATCCATTAAGCGGGAACATACTCCCATTACCACGGGGGGGGGGGGGAACAACATTTTTTGTTTACAATAATAAGCAAATCATTAATACTAACCCTTCATATAAAGCACATACCACCTTGAGCAAATAAAAACACAATGCAGAAAAGAAAACGAAAACACTTCATTTTCTTCCTTCATGTAACCATGACCACAACACCAAACACAGTGAATAAAATGGGGAAAAAAACATGGAAGACATTGGAACTGTTCCATTCCACGAGGTTTCGCCTCATGAAATGGAACAGTTCAATGTTACCAAGTGATATTTCTCTCATTCCACGAAAGCACTCAATTTGTGTTTTATGTACACTACGTATCTTTTGTCATCTGGGTCCGAAACACACGTACACGCCGCTTGGACATTCTCCTTGTACGAATAGGCCTACACGTAAACCAATTTTCTATATGTACAATCTTCGATCATTCTTACAACTCATTATAGTTTTTGACCTGTTGGTGTACCATTGAACTTAATAAACAGCCCATACTCACCAACGACCACGGCCACGGCCAACACGACGACGATCATTGTTTGATTCATGGTTGCTTGCCGATTCAGGAAAGCTGAGTGATGAAACAACGCATGAAAACCCTCTTTTATTAAGAGTTTGTAGGATAATTCTTTTATTGAAGAAAATAAGATTCATAATTACACATCACCGTCATATCACATTACTGTTTTATTTGTCATTTAAAAAAAGAGAACATAATGATGTTTATTGCTGTACGGTATGTAATGAACACTCACCTTTGTCGTCAGGCTTGTATTAACGGCTTGTGATATGTAGGCTGTCTCTGTGCCTCTTTTATATAGTAATATGTTAACTTTTTAATCTGCTTATCCTTGTTATTTAATTGCTGATTAATGTGTATACAAATTTTTAATGATGACAGATGTCAGCGTTCTCATGATTACATTGGTTATTTGTTGACGTCATAATTCAGTTCATAAGTTAATTAGAACAATTTGTAGCCAAAGGCTAAATTGAGTCAAATTTAACAATTGTAATTTCCAAAATAAATACATTTTACTTACAAATATAAAAATAGATTATTTTATTTAAAATGTATACTATTCAGATTTAATAAATAATGCTTTAGTTTTAACATTAAAATTAAATGAAGAACGGAAAGCATCCAAGTTAAAACATGAAACATTTTTGGCGAATTCATCAGAACCTACCATGCATGTTACGAAGTTTTGAAGCTGGAAGTGTGCTACTTTCTTAATTTGACTAATTAGCAAAAACAGATCTTGTGTGAAAGTGAAGATTTGCATTTTCACGAACTGACACTAACTCAATTCACCGTAGACAATAGGACCTACACTGCGAAACGCCGCGGCCGACAGCATAAATCGTTTTCACGAAGTAACACAAAAGTTAGTGCGCAGAACACACAGCGGCGCGCCGTAGTTTTTGCGTTCGCGTAAACGTAAACCAGGTTTTTGTACAGTTCTCGTTTTCACGAACTAACACAACATGCAAATAGCCAAGACAAAAAACAGCAAAACCAAATAGCCTCAACTACAACAGCAATAACAATATAAACACCAGGGACAAACCAGAACACCGGCAGACATGCAGAGCTGTGAATTCCAATGATTGCAAAACAGGCATAATATTGAGGTATAGTCACGACAGTACCCATTTTAATGAATTCTGGGAATCTCAACAAACTTCAAAGCTTAGTTCACAGATGAAGCAGACATGTTCAAAGTTCTCTGAGTTAATTATGATTGGTTTGATGTAAAACTTGGCCAGTCTAGAGTTAATTGCAATCATCACAAGTTTGACAAGCTTGTGATAGTGTCCCGTCTGTCACAATTTATTGTCCCGTCTGCCACAATATTTAAAAAGCTGTCCCGTTGAAATGTTTGGGTTGTTGACATTTTTTAATGATAGGCATATGTTTGTTGTAACACAACTGTCTCTTATGTATGTAAACTAAAACAAAATATTATTCACACGAGATCAGATATAGCTTTTTGCATATATCTAAGTTGTGTGAAAATGTGATGTATAAAATGTCCCGTCTTTTACTCTGGACTAATATGCTCCTGTGTAACCAATGCATTTAATTTTCGTATTATACCGGTACTTGAACATTTAGGTTTTTCTCCTGCAAGTTTCCAGTAGATAAACTTTAGAGTTGAAATGTATTGTCCCATCTGTCACGCTGGAATTTGCAGGCACGTAGCTACGAGGGGGCACGTGCCCCCCAAAAAAATTTCAGAGTTTGGTTTAAATTCAATAACCTAATTCCCCCCCCCCCCCCCCCATACCAACAAATAATTGTGCGAAAAATTCTGGCTCACAAGAGCATGCGCGGAATGGGCCCCCCCCCCCCAAAAAAAAAAAAAAAAAAAAAAAAAAAACTCCAACTCTGGCTACGTGCCTGGGAATTTGCCAGATGTCAGCGTTCTCAGAATCAAATTGATTAAAACCAATAGTAACAACTAGAGCTTGTATTTGTTGGAACAAACACTAGGAGTTTGGGTTAACTTCTGGTTCAATGAAAATGATCATTTATGGCATCGCAATCATATTTTTGGAAATTGTCCGAATTTGTTTATTATAACATTATGAATTACTTGACCATTATACAATAAACATTTATATGGATTCAACTAATATTGTAAAGATACAATTTGCATATAATATTTTCCCTCTATTGGACAAGTGTAAGACACCTTGTATTATCAATCTTTTGCATGTAAAAGTATTGTTAAAGATATACCATACGTGCTGAAGCTGATACAAGATATATTTCCCTGAATGAATTTTCAAAGAATAATTGTTCTTTAATGACTAAATGTTTTTGTTTGTGTTTAATTTTGACTGCATTTTCGCTGTTGAAATAGGTCAGAATTTTTTTAAATTTTTTTTAATTTTTTCTTTTGGTATCAGAAATGTACCCTTTTTCTGCACGTGCATAATTTAATGAATCGGATGTGCATGGTTTTTTAGGGGAAGTTAGGTCCAAAATCCAATTTTAATCATATTTAGGCCTATATATATATTATACCCGTTTATATAATATTCAGGTCAGTTTCTCCATATAAATCTACTTTGTGTACAACCACATAAAAGGCTTGTGTCCCAAGTTGTGTGATCCCCGCTACTGCCGTTACCCAGGTTGTTTGCATCTGACCGGGGCTTGATCCCTGGCTACTCGGCAGATATGGTTTGGCCTCTGACCTGGCCCCATAGAGCAATAGATAATTGGCATAAGTGGACCGCCCACCAACATAGGGGCTGGTTAGCTCAGTTGGTAGGGCGCTCGTACGGTATTCGAGAGGTCGCGGGTTCGAGTCCGGCATCAGCCAATTTTTCTTTGCTCGCCGCTACCCGTTTATATATAATTATATATACACCCATCACAACTTCTAAGTTCCCCCTAATATTTTTTAGAATATCTCAACAAGTATTGCATGAATTTTAAAAATTCAAAAAGCAAATGACAGAATGACATGTTCTATACAGACTGACTCAGTTATGGAGAATAATGGAGGACCAGTTCCATATTAAACTCTTGCTCTACCCTTCTGAAACAATGGACATGCATGTTGCATGTTGCTCTTTGAATATTCTTTTCTTATTATGAAACAGCCATCAATACCATTGTTATTGATGCATGAGTTCTTACAGAAAACTACATGTGTAGGCTAACATGCCCTTGAAGCAATGCTTTGTACTGCAACTTTTTTTCAGCTGAATTTTCATTCAAATCACTATCAATTGTGCATGCATGATTGAATTTCAACCATTTCATTACGAGCTGTCATTCTGTCATTTGCTTTTTGAATTTTTAAATACTTGTTGAGATATTCTACAAAATATTAGGGGGAACTTAGAAGTTGTGATGGGTATATATATAAATATAAATATATAAATATATAAATAAATATATAAATAAATATATAAATAAATATATAAATAAATAAATATAAAATATCATCGGGAGGGTGGCCTTAGCTTTCGATCCAATCCGGACCTTCATCAGAGGCTTTGACAAAGTACAACATAAAAACTCATCTATTTATAGGGAAAAGGAAAGCAAAGGATCATGGGGCGGGATCCAAAAAAGGCGGGAAAATAGTGGCCAATTAAAGATAAGCATCAGTCTAGAAAAAGCCAATAGGAGTATCAGAAGTGAACAAATGAGGGATTATTGAGCCACACAATAAGTAGATGTGGCAGCTTATGGTGAAGCTAGGGTAAAGGAGGGATTATTGAGCCACACAATAGGTAGAGGTGGCAGCTTGTAGTAAAGCTGGCATAAACATAGGACAATACACAAAGGGATACGACAACAAAAAAGGGGGTTTTACACCTTACAAATTGAGGAGTTGGTGTGTGGGTGTAGATAGCTAAATTAAAATAGTCCTATAAGAGACAGTTGGAAAAACTGTAAAAGTATACAAGATAAAGCAACAGGTTAAAGCAAATACCTGAAAATAGAACAGTTTAGGACAAAGACCTGAAAAGTAACAGGTTGAAACAAATACCTGAAAAGAGGACAGGTTAAAACAGATACCTGAAAAGAGAACAGGTTAAAACAGATACCTGAAAGGAGTACAGGTTGAAACAAATACCTGAAAAGAGAACAGGTTAAAACAAATAGCTGAAAAACAGGTTAAAGCAAATACCTGAAAAAGGAACAGGTTAAGACAACTACCTGAAAATAGAACAGGTTAGGACAAAATCCTGAAAAAATAAAAGGTTACAACAAATGCCTGGAAATAGGTAAAGGTAGCTGGGTTATTTGATACCTGTGTTGATATTGAGGCCATAGGGTTGAAGTGTTTTCAGTTGATGTATCCAGTGTGACTCCCTAAGTTTGCGATGTGTATCATTGCTAGTGCAGGCTTCAGTTACAATGAGTTCAACATCATTAATGCTATGATTAGGGCTGTATGGATAGCCACAGGGTAGGTTTTTTTAGTTTTCACAGAGGAAACATGGTTGGCAAAGCGGAGACACAATTTGGTCTTTGTCTCCCCTATATATTGTATACCACATCTTTTACATGAGATTACATATATAACATTGGGTGTGTCACACTGGGATTTAGTTCTGATTGTGTAGGTGAGACCAGTACTGTGGCTTTTCACCTTCTGAGCAGGTTTGAGATACAAACAGGTTTTGCATCTCGCGAGGTTACACTTAGAGCACCCCTGTGGTGATTCATGATCAGTGATGTTAAGGTCACTGTTAGTGCTAGGGAACCTAGCCCGAACCAATATATCACCGAGGTTACGGGGGCGACGGAAAGCAATCAAAGGGGGCTCAGGGATGGCTGAGCGTAACCTGTCGGAGGAGTGTAAAATAGTCATGTTATCATTTACGATAGATGAAAGTCTGGGTAATCTGGGGTGATAAGTCGTGACCAGGGGGACTCTGTTAGGAAGGGTTTTCTTGTTACCCTGGGTAGCCAAGAGGGTGCTACGGGGGTACAGAGGGCCCTGTTGATGGCTAGTTGGACCCTGCGTTTGCTATGACCCCGGGATACAAGGTGTTGCCTCAGTTCAGACGACCGTTTCCTGTATAAGGTATCGGTGGAACAGATACGTCTTATACGGAGCGCTTGACTGTAGGCGATGGCCTCTTTGCAGTGCTTGGGGTGGCAGCTGTCAGAAAGGAGGTATTGATGAGTGTCAGTGGGTTTACAATAGACATCAGTCGAGATGCCATGGGGGATTTGTTGATGGTGACGTCTAGGAAGTTCACGCTATTGGTAGAGTAGTTGAACTTGATGGTGGCGTGGAATGAATTAATGTAGTTGATGAATTCACCTATAGGCTATCTTGGCCACCACACCAAATGCAGAATATATCGTCAATAAATCCCCACCATACTAGAGGACGGTGGGGGGGGGGCAGAAGATAGCAATCTGTCTTCAAGGTCAGACATAAACAGATTAGCGTATGATGGTGCCATCTTAGTGCCTATCGCTGTACCTTGAACCTGGAGAAAGTTTCTGTCTAGGAACGTGAAATTGTTTTTGGTCAGTATATGTCGGATAAGATCTGTGAGGTGTCTCACTGAAGGTTTTGTTTGGTTGTTGGATCTGAGAGCGTTGGCACATGCACTTATGCCTTCGCCATGGGGGATGTTAGGAGGAAACATCCAGAGTGACAAGAAGGGCAGAATTGGGTATTTGATGTTTAATACCCTCTAGTTTACGGAGGAAGTCTGTAGTGTCCTGTATGAATGAAGGGATATGAGAGACCAGAGGGTTGAGGTAGCTGTCAACGAACTCAGAGATACGTTCTGTTGGGCTACCATTACCCGACACAATGGGACGGCCCGGGTTACTTGCCTTGTGAATTTTGGGCAGTAGATAGAAACGGGCCGTACAAGGATCCTGTGGGATGAGATAGTTAAATGTATCCTTGTGGAATCTCAATTGAGTAGTAATTAGTTCTGAAAAGAACTGGAGGTACAACTCGACGTTTCGATCAGTATGCTCTGATCGTCCTCAGGAGAATGCCGGACTCTGGAAAATGCTGCTGCTTAAGTAGACTGCTGGAGGATCATCCCATGAATGGATGCTGGAGGATTAGTTCGTTGAGGCGCGCAGGCGGGAACTGTTGAAACTAGGATCCTAGGGGTTGTGGGAGAGGAGTGTGTGCTCACTGAACTGAATCAGTTGTTAACAAGCACAGGGGGATGGAGGGTGGTTGACCTAGGATATAGGAGATCCCTCAGTCTGGGGTGGGTTATGGACTTTGGATATAGAAGATCCTTCAGTCCGTAGTAGTGGTCGCCAAATGTCGCTGATGTAGAAGCCGATGTCCTGTGGCACAGTGTCGTGTTTGACGATCTCGATGGCCTCTCTGATGCGTCGCATGGGGTGCCATGTGTCGATGGGTGTGATGAGTTGGGCTGCCTGCCAGTCGATTTGGTGGTCCTTGATGTGTGAGTGCTTGATGATGGCGGACTTCTCGAAATCTCCTCTGCGGCCGTGTGCTCCGTGTTCCTTCAATCTGATGGGGAGGTTGCGTCCTGTTTCGCCGATGTACACCTTACCGCGCTCACAGGGGATCCGGTAGACTCCCGCTCTGTTGTTTGGGTCCGGTTTGTCCTTGTGGGTGTGTAGAAGTCCTTGGACTGCTTCAGTTCAGTGAGCACACATTCCTCTCCCCCAACCCCTAGGATCCTAGTTTCAACAGTTCCCGCCTGCGCGCCTCAACGAACTAATCCTCCAGCATCCATTCATGGGATGATCCTCCAGCAGTCTACTTAAGCAGCAGCATTTTCCAGAGTCCGGCATTCTCCTGAGGACGATCAGAGCATACTGATCGAAACGTCGAGTTGTACCTCCAGTTCTTTTCAGAACTAATTACTACTCAATTGAGATTCCACACGGTGTCACCGCAATTAGTCTTACTTATCATCCTCACCATGCAAAGCTACAATTTTTACCTAAATGTATCCTTGTTAATACCATTACAATTATAAATTTTGACGAGGGTGTCAGATATTTCTTTTGCGAAGGAGTGGGTAGGGTCAGTATCACATTCTGTATAGTGATCAGTGTTAAGTTGTCTGAGGGCCTCGGCTGTGTAATCATCTCTGTTCATGACCACAACAGCAGACCCTTTGTCAGCCCGTTTGATGACAAGGTTCGTAGCTTGTCGGAGTTCACCGATGGCGTCCCGTTCAGCACGGGAGAGGTTGCTGGCACATCTAGCAGGAGGTTCCCTGTTAACCTCAGAGTTGACTGCGTTGATATAGTTGTCAAGGGCTGCATCTCTATTCTTAGGAGGTACCCATACACTTTTTTCTTTGAAGCGGTTGCGGCTGGGGGCCCCAGAGGGACTGTCATCTGGGGTCTCGTCGTCTGTGGGAGGCTCGACGTGAAAGAATTAACAGAGTCGTAGTCTGCGGTTGAAGTGGGCTATGTCCTGTTGGAGTGAGAGTTGATATGTTCCTTGGGTGTGGGGCAAAACTTAAGACCCCTTGAGAGCAATTTAACCTGGGGATCACGGTGCAGTATCAGACAGATTAATTACAGTATGTGTTGGTGGGTTAGGGGTGTTGTTACCAGAGGGTCTATTGGTGACCTTATGGAAACGCCTGTACAGGTATTTCTTATGGTTAACCTGGGCATTACAGCGTTTCTTGTCCTGTTGGCGTTGTAGGGAGAAACGAAGGTGGTTAATGTTGGAGGAAAGAATGGCTTGGAAATGGTCCCATTCATGATCATTAGAGCAAGCCACTTTTAATTGAGATTCTGTACTCTCAATATCAAGTGACTGCTTGTCAATGCATTTTAGGCATTGGGTTTCGAGAAGTTCAAGTAAATGGAAGGAAGTCTTGGTTAGTGTGTCATTCCATTTCTTACTGAATGCCGGGTCTAGGTCCCCAAAGGAGGGGCTGCATTTGATTTTGAGACCCTTGGGTAGAACACGGGATAAACGATAGAAACAGTAGTTATCAAGGTGGTAACGTACTCTCTTTTCCTCAAGTTTGCGCAACTTTTGGAAAATGCATTTAGTATTAAGCGATGACATAGAGAAAAGCAATATACAATGTGTACATTATATGTATAGAAAAGGTTGAAAGAGCTGTGGAGAGAGCGGGTTAATACAAAATATCTGAAAAGGGAACGGGTTAATACAAAGAGCTGTGGAGAGAACGGGTTAAAACAAATGCCTGAAAAAAGAACGGGTTAATACAATTACCTGAAAAGAGAACGGGTTAATACAAATACCTGAAAAGAGAACGGGTTAATACAAATAAAATATATATGACTTAAGACTTAAGATTATGTATAAATAGTAGGCCTTCTCAAATTAAAACAATTATGTATAATATACTCAAATTAAAAAAAAAACTTTTTCCGAATATATATGTGGCTTGGCTACATGGCCTGTTTTGTTTACCCATTTAAATTACTTTATTAATATCATAGTATTAGACTGTTTACACGGATGGAGTACAAACAAAGCACAATGAAAGTGTACGTTAGCGGGACCATCTCCACAGCAGTAGTGCACATTGTACCTAGTGAAAGTAAATGGCTTAATACCATCGCTGTGTGGCGCCCTAACCGTAAGTGGTTTTCAACTAATTTACAGCAGCTGCTGCATGCAGCGCCGCAGCGCAGATGTGCAACAACACAATCTGGAAGTGTTGTTGAGTGAGGTGTTTTGGATTTAAATTAAGGGAAGGTACAATACAAGGGGTAACGTACGTTCATTTTAACCCTTTAGTTGTAAAACTATACATATCATCTGTTTTCCTTCCTCCATGATTAGACTAACATGTGAAAATTTCGTCACAAACGGTTCTCACGTTTTTTTCTCTTCAAAAGGTTGCCCGTTAATGTTGAACTTGAACAACCAAAACGTTCAATTGCTAGTTATTGATTGTGTCGTTACCCAGACGGAATTAACGTTGAACTGAATGAGTTCTCTTCTAACAGTTAACAACAGTGAAAATGCATTTTATCAGATTGTTCATAAACGCTGTTCATTCCAACATGAATCTTTGTTGGAAATTATTTCATTAACCCTCCTAGTGTTTGACCATTTGAAACCATTCAAAATTTCCACTTACCAAAATGCCCATTGGTTTTGTACACACACATGAAAAATGGTGATACCATTTGAAGTTTTTTGAACAGTGTTGGTAGCAAGCTTTACTACCATTCAAATCCATTCAAATGCATAGAGAGTCCATTGATTCACCACTTAGAAGTATCCAAACAAGGTTTTGTATTACTATTACTAGCTGTACTACCATTTGGAAAGATCCAAACAAGGTTTTGTATTATCTGACCTACCATTCAAAACCATTTGGGGGAAATCAATACTGTACACAGTTATTTCACCATTCAAAACCACAAAAGCGAATGGTTTCAAATGGTGCATCAACTTGTTGTATGAAAAAGGTACCAGAACTGTAGGAGGGTTAATATAACTAAGTAAAAGTAAAACAACGGGGAGTAGAGGCTGGTTGATTAGACTTAGAGGTTGGTTGATTCTCCTGACTATGGTTGATTAATGTTACAGGCTGGTTGATTAGATACTGGTTTAAGTATCTGGTTAATTTTCTTTTTTGTACAGGTTTGTAATTTTACACTAACGTTCGGGTCATTAACGTTAGGGAGAGTCAAAACAGATGCACTGTACTCTTTATGTATATGAGAAATTGTGACCTGAATTAAGAGTTAGTTATATAGGCCTACTGTATAAAGCACAGTGATGTAATATAGACTCCGACTCTGTAAATCGGATGAAATGGTAATTAAAAAAGTAGGAATTCAGTTTAGTTCTTTAGTTTTCAAACCATTTGGTTCAGTTGTAGCGCATTTAAGTGCAAAGTTGTCAAATATGGAGAATTTAGTATATTTTAACTAGGTACATCATATTTTAAACAGCATGCCGGGTCACACTCACAGTTTAATTACTATATAACAGAAACAACCATTTTTACCTGTGACCTGGCGTAACTCAAGTTTGCATGAACCAATCCCCACAAATGAAAAGAGGTGTCAAATTGAACTACATGTATAGAAATAGATCTATCAAACTAAACCATTAACAACTTAATCACATGTGTAATCTCACTGATCTTGAAATGTTGTGACTCTACCTATTAATACACAGATGAACAAAATGGAACACAGCCCACTCCATGTGGCGATTCAACACAATCATCTTTACTGTAAACCATCCCAGCTGAAAAATCCCTCAAGGAATGGAGAAAGAGTCCAGTATGAAAAAAAGGTACCAATAAAATTTGAGAGAAAACACCAAGAGCTTTGAGATTGGTTTCTGTGACTGTCTATATTGAGATTCACATAAATAATTACCTAGATAGTTTAATACCACTTTGGGGCTTTAGAAGAAAAATATATAGCTTGGTAATGTTGGCAAAACTATAGTTTTCTGACATATTTTTCATTTTTCGGTTTCAATTACCCGTAAACGACTTTTTAAAATTCCGACTGAAAATTTTAAGCCACACAAAATTATGGAAGTCTCTGATTGTTTGCTAACAAAATGAAGAAAACTTGGATGAAGGCTTTAGAAGTAACATTTAGTGCCGACAGCCTTTCACATACTGGCCGGCTTTTGTTTGATACTTGTGTTCATATTGGTTATTTTGTACATTTGTGAGTATTTGTGTTTTTTACAAAATATTTTTGGGTACCCGGGTATCAGAAGATTTCTAATTTTTGGGTATCCTGTTCCCGAAATAACCAAAAACGCACACCCCTAGGCTGTTTATTATTTTTTATTTGAAATTTGCATATTTGTTTGTGTTTTCTCTGAAAGAAGTTCACTTCAGACTAAACAATTGCCAGGATAATTGGTACCTTATACAACTTCACATTAATTTAGCTTCCGGATTTAGTTTTTCGGATAATAAATTTATTATTGAGTTCTCTCGGGTACACCATGTAATAATCACTTCTTGGAAAAAATGGTGGCTCTGAGAAGAGCCAGTTGGTTTATTCTCAATGTTTCGATTAGTGTGCTCTAGCCGTCATCTGGAGATACATAAACAATTGTTATACAGATTCTGATGTTCATAATTGGGGAGCAACAATTGAACTATTCTTTTTTTTTAAAAGCACCTGAGAAGAAAAGAATTTTGGGGATGTTTTATACTAACATCGACTTTACTCCAAGTAAGTTTCATGCATGTACCAAATGTATGCACTGGCTTTAAACCTACTCTTTGTGTGTATTTATAGGAGTTTACTTCTTGGATAAATGGCTACCTTGAACAGGTTTCTTATTGCAAGACAGTGTCCAACCTACAGGAGGACCTGGCTGATGGCTTCACACTTCTGTACTTTGTCCAACAAATCTGTAAGTAGGGCTGTGCGTTTTTGAATATTTTTGGAACCGGATACCCGAAATCAGGAAACTTTGGATACCCGGATACCCGTTTTCCCGTTTTCATTTTTGTTGAAAACATGCCTCCGGTGGTGTACAAATACATGTACTGTAAATGGTAATAAATTGACTTTTATAATACAGAGGATACCATACTATCGATCTTTTCTTTATTGGAGTGTAATCTCTTGAATTTAAAGATAATTGTCTGTAAAAGTGCATTGTTCAAGAGTCACGGATTTCTGTTTGCACTGCTCAAATGTTAAGTCGGAATTTTAAAAAGTTGTTTACGGGTAATTGGAACCTAAAAATGGAACCGGATAATGAGCGTTTCGGTCGGGTATCCGGATACCCAGATACCCGGCACAGCCCTAGATCTGTAAGTGGGGTTTTATCAAATGTGTCCATGGAATAAACTATGTTCCAGGCATTTTGTCTGTAATTCATTTTTGGGGATGACTTCTAAATGAGTTTCAATGCAGAAATCAATTCAAAGGCATATACATATTTTGTTTGTTTGAGGGTTATGTTACTTGCTGTACCTACTTTTAAGAGTACGTTATTCATTTTAAGTCTTTGTTATTTTTGTTTCAGCATATGAATCGCCTCCGTGCATCCACTCAAAGCCTGCCTTCTACGTTCACCGGGTAGAAAATACTGAAGCATGCCTTTCTTTCTTGGATGGATTAGGAGTTGACTTGAAGGGTATTTATGCTGAAGGTAACGAAAACAGTCTGTTCTGTTTTGTTTTTATGTTTCATTTGTTGTGTTTCATTTTTGTTTGTTTCATTTTTGTAGGTTGAATTTTTGTTTGTTGTTTTACTTTCAGATGTTGGTATTTTCTGTCATTTTTGTTGTAATGTTTTGTATTTTATTTATTTATTTTTTTTTTTCATTCTTTAATTTTTTTTATCTTGGCATTTCTTTCTTTCCTTCATTCATTTTTTTTGTGCAAAATGAATTTTCAATATATTCATTCAAGTTTCTATGCTAGTAATAATTTATTTGCCGTGTTACTGGCCTATCTCTTGTTATCACTCTGTTTGTCACTGTGTTGATCATCACTGTAAACCTTATGCATTAACGTCTCAACCTTAAGGGCTCCCTCGCTCAGACGCAAAAGAATTAGTCCACTCATTGGTTCATGTATGTGTGTTGGAGACGTCTATTACAAAATTCTAATCATTCTTTCTTTTGAAAACAGATATTGTGAGTGGTAACATCAAGACAATACTAGCTCTCTGTAGAGCAATGCACTTACGCTTTGAAGGTATAAAATTCTGTTTTTTTGTTTGTTCAAATAAAACGTTGTTTAAAGGGAAAGTTCAATATGAGTAATGTTGGCAAAACAGCTTTTACTTACTTTATTTACTTGTGTATCATTGTGTGCCCGGAAGAAGGTCGTAAGGCTCATCTACGACCTTCTTTCGGGCACACATTAAAGTACAACTTTTTGTCCCAGCAGAAGGTCGTAAGCAGTAAGCAGACTCCTTTATAAAAAAGTAGGGCATAATTGTTTATATTTGTTGCTAGAATTTCTCCCAAGACATGTTTTACCATTCCCATGCGGAATTTAACTTTCCTACAATGACTTATAAATGGCAGAAAAACAACCAAACTTTTACACTCAGTTTTCTTGAAACACAATTTTGCACATAAATTGCTTATGACCTTTTGCCGGTCACACTTTCATTATGTCCTTCTTCCGGGCACACGATGATATTTACTGTTTAAATTTTAGCTTTTTATGATGTGTCCTTAAAGATTACATCAGATTATTTTTCTAAATAATTCAAAACAGAAATTATTTTACTTTTCATAAAATCACAGCACTGTGGACAAACTTATTTCTAGAGAAGGTTAATATATACCATCATCAGATTGATACCAAGTTAGTTTCACATAACCAATTCTATACCTTTCACATAGGTGCCAAATATAAAATTTTCATAATTATTACAAAAAAAATTCAGGAATTACGAAAATACGAATTGATTTATGTACATATATGTAGTAGGTTTTTGTTTGATTTATTTGCAGTTGGTCATCTTGACCATCATTTTAGTTTTAATACAAATTGTTATGTCTTGATCAGTTTCATTACTAATTGGTATTTTGAAATGTTGGCATCTATGCTTACATGTACCCATGTAAGGATTGATAGGGCACTGCCACTTTGGCCTTGGCTGCATCAAAATTTCAAGGCCAACCAAAGGGGCATTACGGCCAACTCGGAGGGGCAACACAGCAATGGCCACGGTGGCTGCGGTTAAGATCAAGGCCTGGCCATGATATACTTAATACCCATGGCTCATGCATGGAGGCCCAATGGGCATATAAGGGGGAGGAGGGGGGGGGGGGCGGCGGGCATGTCAATTTACTATGTTTTTCTGTGTTTCCCCTTTTTTCCATGTTGCCCCGCCCCTTTTTGAGACTCTGGATCTCTCCCTGTGAAGGGGACTGTTCTGTACTACTAAACATATTGTCGTCAAGTATTTACTGCACACAGTGGTATTATTCTTAGGTGATATGTTAGAGGATCATCGTTGCTTGAGTCCAGTGTTGTCATGGAAACACAAGTCTCCATCCCCATCTCTCAGTGCCTCTTTCTCATCATCTGGCTTCACTTGGCCAAAGTATCCATGGAAACAAGGTACTTACTTTGAGCATGAATCACTTTGTTTCTTTTTTTTCTGTCATTCATTTCAATCGTTGGAAAAATAAGTTACCTTTGTGGCTAAATGCTTGAGATATGTAGAATGTGTCATTAATTTTTTTAACAAAAAAATGTGTGACACTTTTGGAAAATGTTGAAGATTTATTGAAAAAAGTATGAGATTTTTTAGAAAATAATTGAGCAATTTGAAACTCCCTGAGTGAGATCATGTGTGCTATGAGTGAAATATGACATATGTATCTTTATTTCATTTTGATTCAATATTATAGTCAAATCATAAACAAATATCTACCATCTTATTCATTCAATGTTTTGAGATTCAGAGGAAGAAGCGTCACCAAATTGTTTCCAAGGCGTGTCATCTTCATCAGGGGATTCAACGACTCGTAATGAGGCTAGGCCTGTTTTCACTGTGTGGTACAAGGAAGATATGGCAGTATTCAGCTGGATTAAAAGACTACTGGGAGTAGAACTCAATGATTACTCAGAGTAAGTACTTCAAGTAGTAGACTGGTCCCCTGTCTTTCTATCAATATGCTTATACATAAACTGGGAGCCAAGGGTCATGTTCGGTATAACCAAATGTTCATTATAGTGGTGTTCATTACAGTGAATCATGGCTGCAATGCTGATACATCAATTGGGAGCCAAGGGTCATGTTCAGTATCAAATGTTCGATATAGTGGTATTTATTATAGTGTTGTAATGAAGTTTATCTTTGTGAATTTGTTAGGTTTGATGATGGTATTCTGCTGTGTGCTATTGTTAACCAACTATGGGATGAGAGTGTCACACAAGAGGTACGTTATGCTACAGTTTTGCTACCAAACTGAGAAGGAAGGGACAAATAGTCTGGCCCCTTTTTTATGTAATGAGAATCAGCACTCGTAATAATTATTGCATACAGGGAATTAGACAAAGATGGCTGCAACGTGATAAAGCTTTGCTGCTTCGTCCTCTTGCTTTAATGGCACTGGTGTTACTTCTGCTCTTACCGTAATTGTCAGTTATCCAGGGGTCAAAATTAACTTGGATGGTAAAGGAGCAGTATCGTCACAGTCATCAGGGCATGGAATTGGAGTACTAGTTTTAGATTAACCATGGAGGAAGAAAACATTTTCTTCCTCCATGGATTAACTCAGTGACCGAAAATAATTTCCCACATGATATTGTCGTATTACCGTTGCTGCTGCACAAATGAGCCAGTAATTTGCAGTCACTGTATTCATCTTAAACTAGGGCATCGATTCCATGCCCTGTTGAAAGTCTGCTCTGATCGTGACGATACTGTCCCTTTAGGGTATCCAGCATGTAGCAATGTCTGTTTACTAGTCCTGCCTTATTTTTAGTAGTCCCTTAACCAGTTCGCTTCGGAGGCCGTGTATACACGCAATTTTTTTTTGGACAGCGGATCGGAGAGCGTCTAAACACGCATTCCGATTTTTGTGTGTGTCACCGGGAGACTTGGCAACACGCCACACGTGGCGTGCAGTCGTGGCGGCTGACTTGTGTACACGCAATCGTTTCTCGGAGTCCATGGGGTAACGGTTCGGTGGCTCCGGACAAAATGCACTGCAAATACTGAACGAGTTCACTCTTTTCGTTGATTTTTGCCTAATCCCTTTATCCAAGACCTGTTCCTTTGACGTACCAGCCAGGGATTTGTAAAGAGGGATTTATATCCATTGTTTACGAGGCATTCGATCTCTCTCCAGGTATGCCGTCTTTTCGACTGGTCGCTAATAGGCCGTTGCATCGGGGCTTGCCAACGGTCTAATTGTGCTGAACAAACACAACCGTAATTAAAAAACTAGCCATTTAATTCTCAAAATGTCAATGAGTAAAGGTGTTTATTTGGGTGTCCGAACTTAGTTTCATTGACAAAAAAAATTATTAATGGCTAGAAATTTTTTCAGATTTTTCACTGAAAATAAACCCGCACGGGGGACCGGAAAAAAATATTCCCGACGTCAACTGGTTAAAAGGTTTTCAAATTACCTTTCAAAAGATCTTTCTAGCCGGGCATACAATAAGATATTCTTTATGAGACACTAATAAAAATGTTATGTACTGTTTACTCCTTCAAGAAAAACTTAAAAACTCATCTTATGTGTATTGCCTATAAGGATTGCTAACATTCATTTATGCATTTTTTAAATTTTTGTTTAGTATTATATTGCATTTGCTATTGTATTGTTATGCTATTGTATGATTTCTTAGGTAAAACTTGTAGCTTTGCATGGTGATGATGATAAGTAAGACTAATTGCGGTGACACCATGTGGAATCTCAATTGAGTAGAAATTAGTTCTGAAAAGAACTGGAGGTACAACTCGACGTTTCGATCAGTATGCTCTTTTTCGATCAGTATTCTCCTGAGGACGATCAGAGCATACTGATCGAAACGTCGAGTTGTACCTCCAGTTCTTTTCAGAACTAATTACTACTCAATTGAGATTCCACATGGTGTCACCGCAATTAGTCTTACGTATGATTTGTTGTTTACTGTAAAGCGCCTTGAGAACTTCTTGGTGGATATGTGCGCATTATAAATCTTCTGTATTATTATTATTATATACAAACGACATTTGTACATAGGTGAGCGGCATAAACTTGGTATTTACAAATCAACAGCAAGTTTGCATATCATAAGTTTTTCACTTGAATTTCACTTGAAAATAATTTGTATTATGTTGCAGGTTTGAGTTTGTATTGTGATGATGTGGTTCTCATTTTGTGTATTCTAGCCTGCCGGACTATCAAACCTAGTAGATTTAGTAGTCCTTCTGTAAATTCACTGGTCTAGAGCTAACGCACTTGTGGTAATTTTGACCCCTGCACTTAATTGACGCTACAACTGTCACTACTGCTGCTACCACAAATAATTAGTTTCAAATTTTTAGATGAGGTTAAATCTTCGATATGCCCAAAAATAAGAAAGCCTCTTCACACCCCATAACCATCCAAGGCTTCACTTCTTTTACCCTATCTAGGAGGTCATTTATAGCACGCCTCTGGAAAGACTTGAAATAGCCACCGAGGCCGCTGAGCAGTTTCTGGGAGTACCGCGGTCGGAGCTTGACCTTAAGGAGGTGATTGCAGGACAAGGGAAGGATGTCATACCGTGGTACCTCTTAGAACTCAAGGCGGCAAGTGAACACATGATGAGGGTAAGCAGTATAAATGGAAGGCACAGTATTGGTAGTGTTGCCACAAACTACTTCTAGTATACTTACTCTCTTTGAATCAAGAAAACACATTATCAACAACTTCACCCTGAAAATGCCCTGAAAATCCATTTTGCCTTGAAATTTCACGGAAATTTCTCAGCAATTTCATTGTGTCTCTTCCTCTCAGATATTGGCAATAATGTTCACAGTGATTTCACAGCAAATTCACAGCACTCTCGAGAATTACTGAGCTGCCCCAAAACTGCCTCAAGAAGTTTATGGTGTTTTCACAGCATTTTCACGGTGAAGGAATCCCAAGAGTATTTCATGCTAATTTCACGGTGTCAACATGAAATTGCTGTGAACTATTTATTTCACAGTAAAATGGATTTTCAGGGCATTTTCAGGGTTAAGTTATTCATAGTGTCAAGACACACATTAAACAGAATATGGATTGCAACTTGAAAATAGTTTGCATTATGCATAACATTTTTATGAATTTATTTTTGTTTTTATTAAAGCAATATTTAACAATGGCGGAGGAGAGAGATAGAGCAAAGAATGAGGAAGAAATGGTCAATCAGATGCGACGTCAACTGATTAGGCAATATTCCAGTGAGAAAAATTATCCCATACATCCATCAGGGTGCAATCAAACCACAAAGAAACTCCCAGAAGTTACAAAAAGCTCCCCACTCTCTAAAGAGGATTTGAGGAATGACTTCCCTGCCACTGAAAGATTTCCCCAGACGATACATTATCCCAAAGTGCCTCTAGCCTATCAAAGGAGGACAGACACCGAGAGTAAAGAGCCCAGACTGAATACATCGCTGCAGGATGCCAGGACAACTCCTGAAACACTTTTCCCAACAATGCCACACGAGAAGACGAAGGGTTATCTCCCGATAGTTGACAGCATCGCTTTGCCGGATCAGTCCACCGCCAAAGACGGGATGCAAGATAAGATGGAGGATTTGGAAACCAGCCTATCTGCCCTGATGGTGCCAGACACGAGACTCTCCTCTCTGTTAGAGCCGGAACCTCCAGACAACGTTGATGCAGAAATCATTGATGAGGCACCCTTAGTGCAGTGGGCTTCTCAACCTTCACTCGCATCTCAACCACCATCCACTGTCCACATACGAAGCCGCATACCATCCCTGTTGAGGCAGCCGGATGTCTCAAGTTTTTTCTCTCCATTCACAATGCCATTTCTTGCCGTTGAGGACAGGACGGCCCCAGCAGCCAAAATCAGGAACAATGTGAAGAACACCTCCTCCAGTGTTGTCGATGAGGGCAGCCTTGCTGGGGATAAGCTTACTTCATGGAATGACAAAGACAGGTTTGGAAAGCTCAGCGAAGCAATGTTAGTATTAATTGTTCATACTAAATTGTTTGTGTTTTTGTACTGGACAAAGACTAATTGACTGAAGTGGGATTTGAACCTGCGACCTCCAGATTACCGTACCAGCACTGGACCAATTTACTGTGGTCTGTCCTTATAGCAGACTTATAATCCAGTACATGAATTTATTCATGTAATCAAGTATGAGTAATACGTCAATATCTTTGATTTGTTATAGAGTGCTAATCAGAACACATAAGTCCATGTGTGCCATGTAGCCAGAAATATTCTCACAAAGGATATGATTCACTCAGCGGATGCTTTCACAGATAACTTTCAAAAATTTTTTTAAGTAAGACTTATTGCGGTGACACCATGTGAAATTCTCTATTGAGTAGTAATTAGTTCTGAAAAGAACTGGAGGCTACGTAGGCCTACTTAAGCAGCAGCATTTCCCAGAGTCCGGCATTCTCCTAAAGACGATCAGAGCATACTGATCGAAATGTTGAGTTGTAACCTCCAGTTCTTTTCAGAACTAATTACTACTCAATAGAGAATTTCACATGGTGTCACCGCAATTAGTCTTACTTATCCTCTTCACCATGCAAAGCTACAAGTTTTACCTTAAAAAAAGTTGTTTATTCTCAATTCACCCTGTGTTAAAGGGACAATATTGTCACAATCAGAGACTTTCAATAGGCCATGGAATCAGTGCCCTAAAACAGTGACTGAAAATTATTGGCTCATTTATGCAGCAACAATATATGACCTTATTACGTGGAGTATTATTTTCAGTCACTGAGTAAATCTAAAACTAGCATCGGGTTCCATGACGATATTGTCTTTCGGTTATAGCAGTCTTCCAAAATGCCAATATATTTGTTCTGAGAGTGCTAATCAGTTATTATCGGAACCCATAAATACCGTGTGCCCAGATATTTTCTCAGAAAGTTTCTTATTCACTGAGCTGCAACTTTTACAGCTAGCTTTTACTCAGTACACATTTCTTGATTCTAAAATGTAATAAAGTATGATTGCATATTGGCAATTTAAAACAAAAAGTGTTTTTGGGACATGATTTGTAGTACGTCTATTTCCCCACTTGGTTCATGCAGACTCTTAATCCTCTATTTTAATTTTGTAGGAATACTAATGAGCCTGTTTCGCCACAGATGACTAGGAAGATCAGCACAACTATGATGGCTAGATTGGCTGCTAGATCTCCAGGAGGAGTGGCTGCATTAAGCTCTTCTGATTCCGAAGACTAACTGAGAAATAGTGTGCCGTCCACAAGTGTTGTGACATTTTTTAGCAAGTTTAACAGCAGACGTCAATGCATGCTTTAATAAAGGGATTCTTTTGACACACGAGGGCCCATTTCATAGAGCTGCTAAGCATCTGCTAAGTAGAATTCAGCTGCCAGAAGCAATATATATTACGTGCCAGTTTGGATGGTAACCCATTTTGCTAAGTACAAATTTTCTATGATTAGCAAATGTGTGTGCTTAACCCTCCTACTTCTGGTACCTTTTTCCTACTTCTGGTACCTTTTTCCTACTACTGGTACCTTTTTCCTACTTCTGGTACCTTTTTCCTACTTCTGGTACCTTTTTCCTACTTCTGGTACATTTTCCCTACTTCTGGTACCTTTTTCCTTCTGGTACCTTTTTCCTTCTTCTGGTACCTTTTCCCTACTTCTGGTACCTTTTCCCTACTTCTGGTACCTTTTTCCTACTTCTGGTACCTTTTTCCTACTTCTGGTACCTTTTTCCTACTTCTGGTACCTTTTCCCTACTTCTGGTACCTTTTTCATACAAGTTGATCCACCATTTGAAACCATTCACTTTTGTGGTTTTGAATGGTGAAATAACTGTGTACAGTATTGATTCCCCCAAATGGTTTTGAATGGTAGGTCAGCTAATACAAAACTTTGTTTGGATCTTTCCAAATGGTAGTACAGCTAATACAAAACCTTGTTTGGATACTTCTAAGTGGTGAATCAATGGACCCTCTATGCATTTGAATGGATTTGAATGGTAGTAAAGCTTGCTACCAACACTGTTCAAATAGTATCACCATGTGTGTACAAAACCAATGGGCATTTTGGTAAGTGGAAATTTTGAATGGTTTCAAATGGTCAAACAGTAGGAGGGTTAAAGCAGATCTATAAAATTGGCCCTAGGTGGGTACAGATTAATACCAGTCCTTATTCCAGTTGTTCACGTGACTTCGAGCATCAACATTATATGGGAAAGAAATTAAAGGATCTGTAAGACTGCTGTCATCTTCTCAAAAGTCTCATATTGGTAAACATTCACTATCTGTTGGTCACAGGTAGACATTTCAAAAGTCAATAAATATGAGGATAACATAGTATATACGGTCATTGGATTTGTAAGATTGTAACTTTTTATTGCAAATATTTTTTTATTTTAAAGATTAAATCACAGGGTGTGTATTCATCATAAGAGGCTAAAACATTCCTTTAATGTGCATTTCATTACTATACCAAGCTTGCCTGAATTTATTTATAGTGTGTTAAAGAATTTGTAAATTAATTTTGCTTTAAAAATATCATTCTTGCTGTTTGTAGAAATCAGTTTTAATTTCCAGTTTCACTAGTGAGGTTTTTTCAAACAAACAAATAAACAAACAATTTTGTCTTTAAATAATTTATGTCTCATTCTATTGGTTTCTTAATAACCCTGATTATCAGCGTTATCAAGCTTTGAACAAGAGATGGAACTCCTGAAAAAAATTCAAGTAAACACATTTTTCATGGATCTTCTTTTAGTCACATCATGATTTTAAAGATTTTAAACCCAATTAATTTTTTTTTCAGAATCATGGAGGAAGTTATTTCTCTTTTGTTAACTGTTGTCTTTTATAATCCCTGCACTTGTATACTTCCTTGTGTCTCACTGTGTAAAAAATAAATTATCAAATATTCCAAAATATTTATGTATATTTTTTAAATATTCCACATTATTTATTTTGTTATAATGTATTCCATATTATTGTTTATGAAATACTCCACAGTAGCATTTACATCAGCATTATTATATTTGTGATATTTTATGTAAAGGGTACAAATATTGATATTTTATAAGCTATATGCATGTTACGACTTCCAATTTACTTTTCACCTTGTATAGATTACAGTTTTGATTCTAAATACAAGAGTGAATGTTTAATTAATAATCTTGTAAACTTCTTTGGCCAAACTATATGATGATAACTGACACTAGATACAGTGTGTGCTGTTTGTATATCTCTAGGTATTACATTCAGTAGCTTTCCAAAATTGAAATATTTTTATGATATACTTTTCACCTTGTATAGATTACAGTTTTGATTTTAAACACTAGAGTGAATTTTTGTAGCTTTAAATAATAGCCTTGTAAACTTCTTTGGCAAAACTATGTAACTGTTACTAGATACAGTAGTGCTATTTATATATCTCTAGCTTTCCAAAATTTAAATATTTTAAATATATACAGATGTGATGATACAAATCATCCCTCACAAAAATTATTGTCTAATGTGCTCACATTTTTTTTAGAGAAAACAACCTGGTTTTTGTTCCATTTTCATTCAAAAGTAAAAACCTGCAGTGTTTTCGACAGTAACGAAATATAATATGTGTTTTGTTTATGTATAATCAAAGCCAAATGAAAACCATTAGCGCCTATATGGAAAGGCATTTTCATTACTGTAACAGGTTAATTTATTTAAACAAAGTTGTTATATGTGATACGCTCAAATACTAAGGTCAACGTAAGGTATGGGGAAAACGGCTTTCTAGTTTTCACTAATTCATTTCGGTAAAAAGGCGAAGAAAAGTCATGTAACATAATGACTCGTCTCTGACAAAATGAATCGTCCTAAACAATATTGAACGAATTGTTCATTTCGAATTACCCTTTTAAATTTCTTCGATCACCAACTATTTTAACATATATAGCTTGTTGTCAATAAGCTATGCGTTATTTCTCAGAAATTACCATCAATGATTTTTTCCTCATACACGTGTGGACCAAACGATTTGAGTCTTTCACTTGTTGATTCTATACACTTATTTTACTCCTCGTGATTGGCCAGTGCAAGCACTGCTCTCAGATCAGTCAACCAGAGCAGCTGATCTGTCTTCAATATTATTATGAATGGTAATACAAAAGTGCCTTTCTTGCCAGAACATGCATCTTAGCTATAATTAATAAACGACTTTAATAATCAGACGAATTTAATAATTTAAACGAATTTAATAATCAGACTGTAATAATGCGCCAAATCATCACGATTTGATGATGAAAGGTCTTGCTTGTATTTTTCAAGGACAATAATTGGAATTGTCCGAAAAGTTTGTAAGTGTTTGCCGTTCTGTGCCGGCAATTTTATTTTCATACAAAAATTGCTACACTAAAGTTACTTTTAAAAAAAGGGGACTATAACAAGAATGTTGTGAAAAGTGTGACTTAGGTAGACCTACCTAAATTAATTTATTACGGGATCCACTTTAAATTAAATTCTGGACTTCATTAATTACTTTTGTTCAAAATCGTACTGCTAAAAACAGACTTGTGTGACATTTCAATAATATTTAAAGTATAGCCTTGCGGTTTTCAGATTAAAAGGAAAATGTCTCGGTGCGAGGAAAACATGGGCGTTATAATTATATTGACGCCTACTTGATTTTGTGTAATTACCATGTTGCTCGGTAAGTTGCTAAACTGCCCCCCGAGCTGTGCTCGTGATGTCACCCGGCAAATCACACAGCGTTTCTCGCATCGTCTACCGTATAGTTCGAACGTAACAGGGATAATAGACCATGTGACTTGTTTACACTTGTTTACAACAGCGTGACCATTTAGAGTACTAGGGTGATTTCCCTCCGGGCAAAGTGTGTATATTTGTATGCAGATTTTGTAAATGTTGTACATCTCTACATAACACCAGGATTTTTTGGGTAAATTTCACATGAATAAGCTTTGCCGGAGATGTAATATTATATAAAATTATGAAATTTTATGCTGATATAAGCTTTTATGGTTTCTTGTAGACCACGGTACATTTTGTGCCCAGTGCAGTTTGACCTTTGGGGCTCTTTTGTGAACATAATGTCATGGTCACATCGTCTATACAGCTCATCACTGTGATGTATGGCAGTGGCAGTGTTTTTACTTGAGGTGAATAAATTTAAACTCGGGAGCAGCTTAGACGGCTAGCCTGACTGTAAGATGTTTATCATATCACATGCGTGGTATACGTTACAGGCCTTTCGTACGTACGTTCGTTCGTGATAATGTTCTCACGAATTCGGACCTTTTTGCTCTATGGATGGTTAAGCCAATGGGGAAAGCAATATGTCATGCCCTTTATACAACTAGGGAAAAATATTCTCGCCGTCCGGACATCCTAGTATAATTGGTACCCGATTTTCATGTGAACACAATGATATGACGTCATAAAGGGTACCAGTTAAGTGAAAATTTTGACAGGAACGGGAGTGTCGCCGAAGGCTTGAATACTTCTGTTTCTTCAGGTAAAACGAGAACAACAATGGGAGTGAAAGAAGAAGATGACGTCATCCTGCCGGTGGAATCCAAGTAGGCGAATTATGTGCTTTTATTTTAATTTGTTTTGTTAAATTAAACGAAAATAGTTGTACTTGTACTTGCAACTGTTTACGTTATGTATTTCGATAGGACCGGGTTGATAAATAATATAAGTAGTATAGAGGGCGCTGTTTTATGTATTTCACAAGGGATGTGCAATTATTTTATCCTGCATACCTCCATCCATGGAGGAAGGAAATTTGATTCCTTCCTCCATGCTCCATCTAATCATGTTATGAGTAAGGTTATGGTCTGGACAGTATTGAAACAAAGAAAAATTGTAGACTTTACTCTAAAAGATGGTAGAGAGGACAAACTTAAGGCATGTAGGAGAGGAAAGTGTACTCAAGTGAGGATTGGAAATAATATTTTGGAAGATTTTGAGCAATGAATGTACGCATATATCCAGTGTCCAGTGAAATGTTGGCCATTTTGTCATCTGCTCGTAAAAACACATGCTTAGACATTGTGCACAAGTGGCAGTTGGGTTCGACATTCTTTCCAAAAACAAAACAAAAATTACTTTGACGTGAAGGTGCAACTGTGTCCACCTTCCTCCATGATAATGGACATGGTACAACAACTACCTAGTTAACTAAATGACCAGCATCAGGGAGGAAAAACCAAAGGACTTTGGTTTTTCCTCCCTGTTTGACTGTAGCCCTGCCCCCCCACCTGCACAAAAACAAAACAATTTGAATTTTAAACTTATAAAATGCACATTATCGAATCTTAATATTCAAGTGCAGTAATTAAGAGCATGATGTAATGATAGCTACAGTGAAAATTTTAACACATTTTATTTGTTGACACCAGATTGATTATAGAGGACAAGGTTGTGGAAACTAAAACTGAGCTGTCAGCAAAAAAGCCGAAACACAAACAAAATCGTCACTGCTGCCTGGCTCTGCAACCCAAGTCTGCTGGTAATAAGACCGGGGGACACAAACGCACCCGTCGCTATGAAAACAGTGAGTACGATGTATATGTGTCATGTGACAGACTTGTATTCAAGTTATAAAAGACGAGTGGCAAAGGCCTGGCCTGAGTCAGAGTCCTTAAAAACCAAAGAAAACCAAATATTGAATCCAGACGGCCAATAATTGCAGATATTTTGCCCCCATTGCGACTTGATGATATAGTAGTTATTTTATAATAATTATCAATTACCTTGACAAAACATTAACATACTCGGCATTGCAGTGGCAAAGATGCTTTTCGTTTGGAAAGTTGGCCAGTGAAATTTATGAGTTTGAAAAAAATAAATCTAAACAATTTTTGCAGTCGGAGTTTATTTTTATATTTTTAACATACTCGCCATTGCAGTGGCAAAGATGCTTTTCGTTTGGAAAGTTGGCCAGTGAAATTTATGAGTTTGAAAAAAATAAATCTAAACAATTTTTGCGGTCGGAGTTTATTTTTATATTTTTAACATACTCGCCATTGCAGTGGCAAAGATGCTTTTCGTTTGGAAAGTTGGCCAGTGAAATTTATGAGTTTGAAAAAAATAAATCTAAACAATTTTTGCGGTCGGAGTTTATTTTTATATTTTTAACATACTCGCCATTGCAGTGGCAAAGATGCTTTTCGTTTGGAAAGTTGGCCAGTGAAATTTATGAGTTTGAAAAAAATAAATCGAAATAATTGTTGCGGTCAGAGTTTATTTTTATATTTTTAACATACTCGCCATTGCAGTGGCAAAGATGCTTTTCGTTTGGAAAGTTGGCCAGTGAAATTTATGAGTTTGAAAAAAATAAATCTAAACAATTTTTGCGGTCGGAGTTTATTTTTATATTTTTAATCACTACCTTTTCACCTGTAGCATGCTTTTTGCTGAGTCTGGTTGATGAGAATGAATTCGGAGAAGTGACTATATCTGATTTTGTTGAGTCCAGCCAGTCCGTCTTTGAGCAGCTTCTGTCAGACCGGAACAGCCTGGAGGTAACTGATGAACCTGTAGCTATAGGTTCACCTTTAACCCTAACTCCCTAAGCCCACTTGCTTACACATAACCTGAATCCTTCCTAACTCCCTAGGCCCATTTGCTTACACATAACCTGAATCCTTCCTAACTCCCTAGGCCCACTTGCTTACACATAACCTGAATCCATGGAGTGTCGTGGCCGAGCGGTCTAGCGCACCGAACTCAAGTTCTGGTGTTGCCAGCAGCAGGGTGTGGGTTCGAGCCCCGGTCATGACCCTTGTGTCCTTGAGCAAGGTACTTAACCAAAATTGCTTCGTCCTTCGGATGGGACGTAAAGCTGTAGGTCCCGTGTGTTGTGTAATGCACGTAAAAAGGAATGCGCCTTGAGCACCACTTAGTTGGTGGATACGTGCGCTATATAAGTCCACATATTATTATTATTATTATTATCCTTCCTAACTCCCTAGGCCCACTTGCTTACACATAACCTGAATCCTTCCTAACTCCCTAGGCCCATTTACTTACACATAACCTGAATCCTTCCTAACTCCCTAGGCCCATTTGCTTACACATAACGTGAATCCTCCCTAACTCCCTAGGCCCATTTGCTTACACATAACCTGAATCCTTCCTAACTCCCTAGGCCCATTTGCTTACACATAACCTGAATCCTTCCTAACTCCCTAGGCCCACTTGCTTACACATAACCTGAATCCTTCCTAACTCCCTAGGCCCATTTGCTTACACATAACCTGAATCCTTCCTAACTCCCTAGGCCCATTTGCTTACACATAACGTGAATCCTCCCTAACTCCCTAGGCCCATTTGCTTACACATAACCTGAATCCTTCCTAACTCCCTTAGGCCCATTTGCTTACACATAACCTGAATCCTTCCTAACTCCCTAGGCCCACTTGCTTACACATAACCTGAATCCTTCCTAACTCCCTAGGCCCATTTACTTACACATAACCTGAATCCTTCCTAACTCCCTAGGCCCATTTGCTTACACATAACGTGAATCCTCCCTAACTCCCTAGGCCCATTTGCTTACACATAACCTGAATCCTTCCTAACTCCCTTAGGCCCATTTGCTTACACATAACCTGAATCCTTCCTAACTTCCTTAGGCCCATTTGCTTACACATAACCTGAATCCTTCCTAACTCCCTAGGCCCATTTGCTTACACATAACCTGAATCCTTCCTAACTCCCTAGGCCCATTTGCTTACACATAACCTGAATCCTTCCTAACTCCCTATGCCCATTTGCTTACACATAACCTGAATCCTTCCTAACTCCCTAGGCCCATTTGCTTACACATAACCTGAATCCTTCCTAACTCCCTAGGCCCATTTGCTTACACATAACCTGAATCCTTCCTAACTCCCTAGGCCCATTTGCTTACACATAACCTGAATCCTTCCTAACTCCCTAGGCCCATTTGCTTACACATAACCTGAATCCTCCAAAATCCTTCAGTAGTAAAGCAAGCACATGACATGTATGCACACATGTGTTTCTAATCTGTGATACATGTATATGGCCAGGGACCCTCCCTGCATGCATGGAGCAATAAACAGTGTCCACTGACCCAAGCACTGACCTTGCAATCACTTCAACAAACATGGATGTACATGTACCATGGAAAGGCAAGTATGCCTAATAACCTCAATCCTTCAAAATCCTTCAAAATCCTTCACTTTAGCAAAGAGGATTTTGGAGGATTTGGGAAGGTTAGGGTTAATGTGTCTGCTTTAGGCCTGGACGATATCACGTTAATCAATGTTCAAAACATTATCGGCTAAATCGGTGATATTCCAAAAATATAGCCGATATTCCAAAAATATAGCCGATATCAAATATATATCGTCCTTTTTATTTAAAATATCGCCAGAGTTTGTTTATGTCATTACACGGAAATATTAATGAAGTTACGCCACCTTGAAGAACAGGGAGAAATCCGGGTCGTTAATCTACAACAAACATGATGTCTTAATGCTTGATTTCCTGGAAGAAAAATGGAGAAAACTGGAGAGATCTATCAAATTGTAGAGGGAACAATAAAATAAATTATTATGAATTTGAAATCTGTCAAGCCAAATCTCAAAGCAGCCCTGTTCTTTTATATCGTGTATTTCTTCTTAAAGAGACAGACCCCACCTTGAATTTAAAAACCTGATTACCAATCAGATATGGAACGACTTTATGAACCGTCCTGGGGATGAACAAGAGATCTTCCTGCAGAAGGTTGCAACCAAGGAGATTTCTAAGAAGAAGACTATTAAAGAAGAGAAGGAAGAAGGGACGTCATCGACGGAGGCTAACGATAACAAGACTGATGATAAACGATCTGGTAATTAATAGTTTGCCATCTAGAAAAGCACATATAAAGTTTATAGCACTTTTACCCACTTCCTTAACCCTAACCACCCCAAATCCATCAAAATCCTCAAAGGGGCACTTTTGTGGGAAAATTCAGCACTTTCAGAAACTGGTACTTTCACCTCTTCAAATGGGGCAAAATTACTACCTGACAAGAAGTATGTGAAAGATCAACGAAAATGCATGGTGCATTTTGAAGATAAGGGCATGTTTCCAAAAGTGCACTGGTGGATTTTGGAGGATTCGGGAAGGTTCCTAGCCAGAATACCTAGGGGGTTAGAGTTAAAGGGTAAATATCATCACGATCAGAGCAGACTTTCGACAGGCCATTGAATCGATGTCCTACTTTTACATGAATCATTGACTGAAATGAATACCCCAAGAGTGTACTCTGGCCTAGATAACAGGGCGTGACAAGATCATATTGCTGTGGCTAATGCATAAATAATGAGCCACTCATAGCATAATAATGAAATTCAATGCCCTGTTGAAAGTCTGCTCTTATCATAACATTATTGTCTCTTTAACCCACCTACACATTGAAGCCACTCCCAACCACTAAATTCTGTTCTTTAGCAACCTTCAGTACATACATGTACAAGCCTGCTGTCCTTTCCAAATAATCTTACAAAATCAACTGTGTGTCACCCAAGGCCACTGTAAATGTTTGAACATATTAGTATGGCCTGCAATGTATCAATGGGAGACCACCTTGCCTGCAATCTCAGTGGTGTGACAGTGCACAGAAGGGTAACCATAGGAGGCCACTGGCAACAGCTAATGGCTTGGAGTGGCCTGAATGGGTCGTTTCAAAAATTGCACTGATTGTAGGAGGGTTTTAATACAAGTGAATGTGTTGACCAAGGTCACAATACACAGACATCTCATAAAGTAGAATGACGCGGTATTGTACTGGCTAATTGTTTTGCCTTGTTTGAGTCAACATTCAAGCGAAAAAAACAACAACAAAATCTCCCGTACGTTAGCAAGTTCTAAGGACGTCAGTCGGACGTCTATCTTACCTCACCTTTGTGAAGTAATTCCTTGCAGTATAGTAACCTGCTGTGTTTTCTTTCAGTACACCCAGCTCATACCCCTGAAGATAGCTTTATGAGGATCAGTAGCCGCCTACGCACCATGCTCCGTAGGAAGCACCTTCCCAAGGTACCTAAATCAGACCCCTTGGCTAACGGGTGAGGTGGGGAATTTACCCCGCTTCCCGCTTGCTATGCTTAAATGTAGCTGAAATTACGACAACATTATTTTGAATATTTATTCCTGCAGATTTTTCATTTGTGAGTTCCACTTTTGTTTTAAATAGTTCAAATTTCTCCAGTAAACACCCCTCCCCTTCTCATTCCCCCAAATTTTCAAACTGGCCCAAGAGGCCTGTGAAATGTCATTTAATTAAGCCAGTTTAAATCTGCATTTATTGATTTAGGGGATAATTGTTATCCTTCACCAGCATGGCTTTACACTGTATACTTAGTGCTTTCAAGTTTCTGCAGAAGAGAAAGTCCACAGGCAACTTGGGTGGGACTTGAACCCATATAGAAAATTAGCTGGCACATGAACATCCGAGAAGCTTAAGATTGTCTTAAGTTGTCTGCACTAGTAAGCAGGAGGTCATGGGTTTGACTCCAACCTGAGTTGCCTGTTAATTTTTTTACGGCAGACAATTGATTTCACTGGTATAAAGTGCTAAGCCTTTGTGGTGAATGGAAACAATTATTTTTAAGTTCAATCTGATTTTTCACTTGAATTGTCTCAAGTAAAAAGTACTTTCCGATCAAAACAAAATGTCTGGTAAAATAGTGACAACTGGAAGGCCACATCTTTAACAACAAAAACATTTGAAATTTTCAACTCCAGGGCATGTTGAAAAATCACGAGGACGATCTCGTTCCATGGTTCACTGATGATCCAGGAGCAGTCTTCATATCACATATCAACTGCAGTTTTGATCGTCTCCTCCTTCACGCTGTTTGTCAGTACCTGGATTTAAACTCCACAAGTAAGCTACATAATAAGGGACCTACAGTGTTACTCACAAGAGCTATCAAATATAATTCCTTATCAGTCCCATGTATGAGCTGTTGAGGGCACATGTCATTAGATTACTGTGGGTGAAAGAGCAGTGATAGTGCATTCCATTTAGCATATTTTGCAGTTGATGTGCGTACGCGCGGAATATCTCCAGCGATCATTGGCTGGTAGAATTACACGCGCGCTTAGTACCATAACATACGCACATAAAATGTATGCGCATCGCTCACTTGACGCCAAAGTGGCTATCAGCAAGACACTGGGTGCAAATTCACCGCTAGAGGGCTACGATATGCACAGAGCGAATTGACCGATCAGATTTGTTGAACGGCTGTGTGCGCACTGTGCGTAAACAAACCAATATTCAAACCGTTATCTTCAATAATCTGGGGCGCGTTTTCTCGACTAACCAGAAACATTGTTTGGGCCAGAAACATGTTTGGGCTTCCGTCATTGGTTAGGCGTTTTCGTGAACCGAAGTTTGTGATCAGTTACGATTGGTTTCAAGATGGCAGATTGTAAAAAGTAACGAAAATTTTGTTAATTATTTGTTAAAACATGATGGAATGATTGTTCGTATACCAATATATCTTTCAAGTTTATTACTAGCATTCACGAGTAAGTTCTATTTTGCAACAATTTGAATTACACTGTGACTGATAAGCATGTGTTATTTTGTACATGTTTTATATATATATTTATATATATATTTTTTTTATATTTTTTTATTTACACTAAAGTGTAAGGGGTTACATATGATATGTCATCCACCATTTAAGCAAGATTACATTTGGCTTTGTCTGAGTTTTTTCCAGTGGTTATGGTGTCAGTAGACCGTTATCATGCTGCCATCTTTGTCATGTTCCACGTATGCAGTAGCAATGAAGAATACTGATTCTCATACAAAAAGGTGCCAGATTATTTTCCCTTCCAGCCTCGGTTTGGTAAGGCTGCGTCAGAATTGACGGCTTTGGCTGTGGCTATGGCTAAATCAGTGTATCTGCATATGCTTTGATGCTGGCAGACATTATACAAAAAGGCGCCAGATTATTTTCCCTTCCAGCCTCGGTTTGGTAAGGCTGCGTCAGAATTGACAGCTTTGGCTGTGGCTATGGCTAAATCAGCGTATCTGCATATGCTTCGATGCTGGAAGACATTCAAAAAAGGGGCCAGATTATTTTCCCTTCCAGCCTCAATTTGGTAAGGCTGCGTCAGAATTGACGGCTTTGGCTGTGGCTGTGGCTAAATCAGTGCATCTGCCTATGCTTTGATGTTGGCAGACATGCTGATCTAGCGGCTACAGCCGTACATTGATTGAAATGGGAGCAAAACAAGATGGTTACACCATGATAAAAGATCTATAGGCCAATTGTTGGCACACCTACTTATGAACGTTTACCATTTTTCAGTCTGTTAGTTGGAACCTGTTGGCACAACCACTGGAGCCGTATACAAAGTGTAAAAACATTTTATAGGTCATTGTATACTACTCAAAACAATTTAGGGAACACCGGATTTTTAACATCAAATAGGTTTGAAATGTTCCATGAACCGGGATTTTCATTTGCAACCCCCTCTCTCTTTCAGTAGTCATGTCATGAAATGTGTAATCACTACATGCATCCTTTATCATCTGTTTCATTGTGCAGTTGTTTCTCATCAATTCTGTGAAACATTGTGTTTATCTGAAATAAATGATCTTGCTTTAACTGAGATTATTCCGGTGTTCCCTAAATTGTTTTGAGTAGTATATTTATAAAAACCAAAATGTCCTTGGGAATATTTGGTGGTGCGATATCGCAGCAAAACTAGGTGCTGCACAACAAGGGGCGAGTGGGGCTATAAGTGAGATTTGTGATTATGTGATCGGTGAAATTTACTGGAACCACCAAAAGTGTTTGATTTATTATCCCTTCAAATTTTTTTGTATTCCTATATTTTAGGTTATGATTGCGATGGCCAACGTCAAACCAAAGTAGAGAATTGTCAGGATTCCTTTGAGCCACCACCGTTACTTCTCTCCCAGTATTTGGATACTCTTATTAGCAGCTAGCAGCACGCCTTGTCAAATCAATGTGCAGGCTACAGAGGTTTGCTACAGAGAAATCAGATCAGTTATGAGTCCCGAGTGGGAAAGTCATTTAAGAAAAACTGTGTGTTGTGGTTAGATAAAGGGAAGGTACAACATTAGTAATTATATTATAGAATTATAAAATATAGACCTGTAATTTCTCAGGATTTTTTCTGATTTCAGACTACACAATTCTGTCTGGTAAGAAGACTAAAAAAGACACAGCCTGTAGTATTTTTTTTTTTCATTTAAGATTTAGAATGTACATGTAGGATATTTCAAACCCTGGGCTTGGTATATGTAGCACGCCTGTGATTTCTCAGGATTTTTCCTGATTGCAGTTTTTTTACAAATTTCCCTTTGCAGGCGCGGATCCAGGAATTTTTTAGACAGGGGGCACACCCAACATGGACAAATGCGAGCGCGAAGCCCTTATGGTGTGGGGTCCGGGGCCCGCTTAAGGGCCCCGGAAAATTTTGGATTCTGGATGCTCTGTGGTGCAATCTGAGGCGATTGCTGGCCAGTTTCACCTGACTTTTTTTGCAAAAGTTTTCAAGATTACATGGAGAATATATATATATATATATATATATATATATATATATATATATATATATATATATATATATATATAGTATTTTAGCCATTATTATAAGCCAAAATTTTAGCGATGTCATGACTACAACAATATAAGTTTCTCCCTCCCCAATTTTTGGCATTTAATTTGCAGTTTGTGACTTCTGTTTTAATTTATCCGAATTTTTCTTGGTTTTAATTCAGTCCAGTTGAAATTTTCAAGAAAAGGGCTTGATTTCATACTGTTCCTTGCCCTGTGTTAAAACCATCGGCAGATCAGCTGCAAGACTCATCGTTCGCAGGCCTGTGCGTACTGGCGTAGAATCCGACAGTAAATTGACATCGGTGATTGTAATTTCCACACGGTACCCCGACCCTTCTTCAGACGAAACGGAACAATTTATAGACGTGGAGGAATCGGGTCAAGAAACCAGACTAGCTTGCTTTGCACCCGATCACAGACTAACGATTGCAAACGAAATGTAGACTAACTAATTTTGGGAAGTATTTGAAAAAAGTCACTATAATCATCATTGGAAATTGATACAAAAAATCCACTTTTCTCAATAATGACAGTACACCAAACTGAAGGCGCTGTTCACCTTGGATGGTGGCTTTATTTTTTACTCTGCACCCTTAATTTTTAATCCTTTTTTATCAACCTTTTATGAGACACATCCTTGGATACTTTTATCACCGAAGCTTCTGTGGAAAATCAAATATAATATAAAAGAAACTGCAATCAATTAATTGCCATAATGAGGCTGTGTTAAACTTTATGAAGTCATCTCCATTAACTAAATTCGTGGAGGAAAATTGTCTTCAAGAATGGGTTGACTAAAATAAATAAATCAGTTCCTCAGAAGATTGCTAATTAGGGCTAACCGAGGCTGGCCTGAAAGTTCATCGAAGAGAAATTATACTTCACACTGGTTAGACCACATCTTTGATATGGGAGCACTGCTTGGAAACCCTATATCACCAAAAACATCTCTTCGCTTGAAAGAGTCCAGAGACGAGCTGGCGTTCAGAGCGGCAAGACCTGCCTGTCGAACTTACGGCAGAAGTCAGTTGCTTTAAACGTCGACTTTCTGCCGTGTCTAATTCAAATAATGTAAATTTTTGGGTCATTATTTGAATTAGATACGGCAAAAGTTCGACGTTTGAAGCAGGCCTATAAACAAAACTTACTAACTAATAACTAACGGAGAGATGATACGACCATAATTTTGTTGAGATGCATCACAGCCTTGCATTCAAGGCTATATTCACTGCAAAGGAATTTTGGCAAGGAGCCCAGATAATTAAGCTGCTCAAACGAAGTATACTACGTGATGTACTTTGGTCAAAGAACGTTCGTGGTTTTGGGTACAAATACAACTTTATCATGATGAGACGATTTTCTCTTTTAAAAGCCAAGGTCTATTTGTTTGTGGCACCAATTTCAACGATCAAAAAAATAATACATGGTTTCATTACTGGACATGATGGCACTGGATATTTTATTAATTGAAAAGAATGTGTGTGTTTAGGCCACTCAAAAAGGATTTTGGCAAAACTAGCAAATCATTCAGTCAAGTGATCAATTGTTTCCTGCTGGCTGTGGCCATTTAACCGGTAATAAACTCCCCCAAGAGGATTAGATGTTGAGATGGAGAGAGTTGAAATCCCCGAGCTCCGGGAAATACTTCGGTTTTCTCTCAAAAGGGGGTTTTAGTTCCATGGCATGATTGATAACCTTTTTTTCTTGTTGCATTTTTCAGTATTTATTTTATGCCAAAAGTAGACACAGCAGATGTTTAATATTGTCGCCGGTATTTTTTTTTAGGCTACTCCTCCTTTTCTCTGACCTCCCCCTCTTTTTTTTTCTTTTCCTTTTTCCCCCCCTTTTTAATTTTTTTTAATTTTTGTTAATTTTTTTTACTCAATTTACCCGGGGGGCACGTGCCCCCGCGGCACCCCCCCCCTGGATCTGCGCCTGGTTTGCCTCAAAATTTTCTTAAAAGAAGAGAAGTAGGCACCAAGGAAAGAAAGAATTCGTCTGTATTGTGTCCAAACCTCTAGTTTATTGTTTATGGGGAGTTTGTAAATCCTCCAGTATTAAACATCCAGGAGGTTCAGGGGGCTTTGTCCTCTAGACCAAAGGGAGACCCAGGCCCACTACCCATTTTTCAGGATTTTTTTACTTTTGTCATATCACACCCCTGATCTGATTATAAAATAACTGAATTACTGTCAGTAAGCTAACTTGATGTGAAGTTTCTAAAGGTACCAATCATCATCAGTAAAAGTAGATTCTGTCTGAAGTCTCATTTCAGAAAGAAAAAAAATTAGTACCAGAAACATTCCACACAGCAACTTTTTGCTCAAAGTGTTTTTGTAAAATTGTGGAAAATTTTTCACACTCCCCTGAAGATGATTACTTTACACTTTTCCTGAAGACGATCAGAGCATACTGATCGAAACGTCAAGTTCTCGTGACTCAGACACCACATTGAACTGAAATTATAACAGGTTGGTTATTTAATGTGTATCTTTATTCAGAGTAGTTTTGTCAGCATTACCAAGGTTGTACCTTCCCTTTAACTTGTGTTATAGCCGTTTGTAGTGTTTTGTTGGTTCCCTGCAGTGTTGCAAGAAGTTAGCGTACCTTTTTTTATTTCCCAGTGGCCAAATCCTTTGCGGTGCTAATAAGTAGAATAATTTTAGTAGATGTTATTGGGTACCAGGCAAACTTTCATACAAATTCTATACACTTTAGCTGGTTGCCTGTTTCGTACTGCTCAAGAAATTATTTGCTTAACAACATTTTTTGGTCAGTAGCTTTTTGAAACTGGTCTCATTGTATAGGGATGCCTTTAATGGTGAACATGAATGCTTACATGGTTTCCATATGATAAACTTGCAGGGTACCATTAAATCAAATTATAGGTATTAATGTAGACAATTTTAAATATCAAAATAAACTATGAAGATGAACAAAATCAGTGATTATTGATATTAACTAAAGCACAGAATACACTCGGGTATTAAATACACATCCTCCGTGATCCCCCCCACCCCCAAAGAAAGTAGGTTTGATCATGGAGGAAGGAAAACTGTTTTCCTTCCTCCATGGTTTGATGCATTGTATTTTTTTGGTAAAATTACTGCCTCTGAAAATATGGAAGTTATCACTAGCTAAGTATTAGTTAAACAGTTAAATATTGATTAAATATGAATGTAAAAAATTCGCAATGTGACAGTGGCAGTTGTGATTGTGTAATGACTGTTAAAAACAGCAGAATAACTAGTTATACGGAAACTAGTTATACATAGCTAGTTATTCATAACACACACTTTATACAAAAACTATACAAAACAAAGTAAGATACAATTAGTCTGATCCATAAAATTATAGCATTAATTTTCAGTAGACTATTGGGACGCCCACACAGATTGTGGGCAGTTATTAACTGTTTCCCCACAGTTTGTTTTTAAACATTCAGGTGCATGTACCACCCGTAATTTTTATGGGTGATTTGTTGTTCATTGCAATCCGAACATTACTATCTTACTTTAATTAAGAAAAGAAAAGAAATAGTTAAAAATTAGACTTTTTTTTCAGAATGAACGTTAGAAGCCGAGGCATAGCTTTTTACAATGTTTTCAGAAGCTTGACTTTACAGAAGGTCTATTTGGAAATTTAATCACTGTTTATTCAAGCTTCTTTAAATTATATCTCATTTTAAAGTATTTATATTCCGTTGTAAAAGGAAATTAACAATGTTCCGATAAAAAACAAAATGCCCGTAAAATAATGAGAAGCACAGGTGATACATATTTAACACAATTCGAGCAGTTCTGAATATGCTCAAACAGACTGGATGTATTTCAACACTAGAGGGGGTTATCATGTGCAGGGAGAAAATAAAAGTATTATACATGTAGTGCATCTATGTAATATAGGGTGTTTCCAAGCTTACCAGTTTTGTCCACTATATGGTTTCTTGCGAATACTAAACTGAATTTGTATAGATTTTAATTCTACCAAATGTGTATGTAATAGTTCCAATTGTTCTGTCTGAAAATGTAAAATCTACATGTAATGTAATCATGTTTTGAATGTACTTGGAGTCCAATAATTATGCACTTTTGATAATCTCCCATTGAGAACCGAGTAATTCATACCTACCCAATTAGACACCTGCTCATTGCTACTCAAAGTTTTGCGTACATTTGTTTACACCATGGAGGAAGGAACTTTCCTCCATGTTTACACACACAGCATTTCTAAAGAGAGCCCAACAAATGACGTCACGTAGACAACGTCACGTAGACAACGTCACGTAGACAACGTCATGGAACCATTTTCTACATGTGGCATCATGGAACAAAAACAAAAAGATTGTTTCGAACCAGTTGCGATAATGCCATGGGAACGCTACTCGAATACGACAACACTGGTCCAACCGGTTCACAGATGTGAGTTTGCTCAGGGGTATATTCTTGGTTCAAAACTGTATTTTTATGATACACGATCCCACGGCGCTACACGGTACGCAACAATCACGAACCGCTATCAAACAAGTCTTCGGAACTTCGTATAATCTCCCCCCGAAAACGGGGAAACCACTACGCATGCGTCAATTTGAAATGCTAGCGCGGCCCACATTTTTGGTGCGCACGCACATAAACAACAACGGACTGCCGTGTTCACTGTACTGATCGACAACTTCAAGGCAGTCCGTTGTTGTTTATGCGCGTGGGCACCAAATGTGGGCCGGGCTAGCATTTCAAATTGACGCATGCGTAGTGGTTTCCCCAGTTTTCGGGGGGAGATTATACAAAGTTCCCAAGACTGTATGATAGTGGTTCGTGTGTGAGGTAGCGGTTCGTGATTGTAGCGTTCCTGTAGCGCCGTTGGATCGTGTATCAAAAACATACAAACACTATTTTGAACCAAGACTAGGGTGGATCTTGACACCCGTCTGTCAGCTGTAGGCAGTTAAAAACTACACAATTACAAGACTGGCTGGCAGATAACATTTTAGGGTAAAGCACAAATGGCCAGCCATTAGCCAAATACTTGTGATCTTTGCACAAAATTCGTTTTTTCCAGACATGTAAACGTTTAGAGTTTATCAGACCTGTGATTTTCTCAGGATTTTTGCTGATTTCTTGATTTTTTTTTTACAAATCTCCCCGCCTCAAAGAAGAGAAGTAGCCGCCAAGGAACAGGTATCCTGTATTGTGTCCAAACCTCTAGTTTCTTGTTTGTGGGGAGTCTATAAATCCTCCAAAATTAAACATCCACGGGTTCAAGGGGCTTTGTCCTCTTGACCAAAGGCCCACTACCCAATTTTCAGGATTTTTTACTTTTGTCAAATCACACTCCTGGTTCATCATACCAGCCCGACTCGATGGCATCAAAAAACGTTAAGGTCCAGAGTTAGTTTTTCTTAATTTAATGATGGACAACGGTTATGGACTAATGTATTTTATCCGATTTTAAATGAGATTTTACCGATTGAATAAATGTACATCGAATTTTAGCTATTATACTGTATGAAACACTTTCGTTATTAAACTAACAGATAAGTGGCACTGTATACTGTATTATTGCATATTGTAATGAGTACATTAAGACGTCCATCAGTGGGCTATTGAGCTAAAGGGATGTGCACCGTTGGCAGTTACCCAAAAGCACCATTGCCAATTACCTACCCGAAAAAACATTGTTTATTCTCCTGAAGACAATCGAAGTATACTGATCGAAACGTCGAGTTTCTCACCAACGGTTCTTCTCACAACCCCCACCTATTACATCTCTGAAGAGATTAGTAGGCTTCATGGTGCTACTGCAAATCTTACTTCTAAAAATGGTAATGGTACCAAACATGATAATTTAATCCGTCTAACATGATGTTATTAAATAATAATAATGTAGACTTATATAGCGCACGTATCCACCAAACTGGTGCTCAAGGCGCATTACATTATTACCCCCGCTCATCAGGCGCATAAATTATTCCTGAAACCATCTCAGCTCCCTGGGGACTATACAGCTCAATTGCTGCCGCTTCGGCGCATATGGGCTAATCAAACACAACAACCAACTATGACCTCACAGGTACCCATTTCCTGGGTGGAGAGAAGCAATTATGGTAAAGTGTCTTGTTCAAGGACATAAGCACCACGGTCGCGGTTGAGATTCGAACCCACATTCTGACGACTCAGCCATCAGAACACAAATCCAATGCACTCAACCAAAAAAAAATTAATAACAAAAAATTTAAAATATATAAATTCCAATCTGAAATGGATCACAAGTCATTTCCATAATTAGAATGAATATAAAATATATTTTCTCCCTAACGATACAACGAAGCTAAAACTCGAATTATTTTAGCCGAAAACTTCAAGGTTGCATGGTTTCTGTACATGTCTCTCGGTCATTGACTGACATTTCACTAGTATTGTACACGTAAAAGCAAAAAATCTCTGCCGCACCGCACCCCCTTGTTGACCGTGATTATAGGCGATAGGAATCGTACGGTTGGATATCTATAATTATGTAACCTATAGCCTCGTTTTCGGTTTGATGTGTAAAGTCATGCATACATGGTTATTAAGGAAAACATATCTTCACATAATATAGGCTTTAATGCGTGAATACGGATGGCCTCGTTTTCATGAATATTAATAGTTTTCATTAATATCGTCAAAGGCCGACCGTACCAACCACCGTCTGTCTTTGCTGAGACATAAAATAGTGACGAGCACAACGGCATACGCTGATTTATTTGGCATTGGCCTAAATAACTAAAAAATTCAAACATGGAAGGACCACGATGAAATAACGGTAACTAAGGGAGACTTTGTTCGGTACCAATTATCTGGGCTGCGTAAACCTCTGAAAATTGATTATATTGGAAATATGCAATATTACAAGTCTGTTCACTCAACTTGAAATCATGAACAAAAGACGTGACGTTTATAAGAGCAGTATAGCCTTGACAAAGGCTGTTGTCGTAGTGCGCACTTACAATGGTACCCCCATCGCGTTCTATTTCTGGACTGAGAAATTCAGCACACACGGTGCACAGTCCCCGGATATAGGGTCCACACGTATACTGTACAGCGATGAAAAACTGAGTCGTGGATACAGTTGTGCATGGAACCTCGTACGTTCGAACTCGAACAATAGCCTTCCCTCTGTAAGGCCTCCCCCAGGTTTCTGGTCTCTTATCCGCGCGCATCGCCTCAGACCCCCGCGTCTGCATTTTTAATTGAACTTGCGGTAATGGCTCTACACTATTTAATTAACTAAAGACAAGTGTTGACGAGCCAAAGGCTTGGTCTTTTATTGCCCGTGACCATGCACAAAACAGATCATTATCCCGCGGATAAAGGACCAAGCGTCAAACTTTTATTCCCATTCATGAATGCCCGTGTTGATTTCGTTTTTAAAATATAGCCTAAACATTGTGTCATTTTTGTTGAATAAAGCCACATAGAAATTGGCAAATTCACGTTTTGGGGACTCACGGCGAAACACACAAAAAAGCATGAATCAGTGTTTCTGGTCTCTTATCCGCGCGCATCGCCTCAGACCCCCGCGTCTGCATTTTTAATTGTCTTTGTTTTGCAAACCGTGTCCAATTGGAGCTAAAATTGTGAGGCCTCTGTTAGCAGCCATACTTTGTATATAGGAAGTATTTCTCTGTTGACGAAAAAAAAAATTAAATTAAAAAAGCGCGAGTTTATCAAGAGCTTATGTGTTTCTTTATTTTCGATTTCCCATCGGAATATCGATCCCAACCAAACCTTTCCGACGCGCCTTGGTGAAGGCTAAAAGCAACGTTCACTCAACTTGAAAACATGAACAAAAGACGTGAAGTTGCCAGAGCAATATTGAAATATTGTGTATTCGACTAGAAAACTTGATGGAAAACTATTACACCGCTACCTTTAGTCTGCCTGGCTCTTTGTTTTCATGGTATCGATTGTAAATCGAGCAAACTGACGCATGTGGGCACAGTTGAAGGAACGTTTTAGTTAAGAGGCAGTGGCCTTAAAAAGACACGATTTTAAATTAGGTCAAGGTGAACAATGCAGACAACAATGGCAATATATTGAGGAGTTTGTTTTGATATGACGCAGTGGAAATTGAGCATCAAGTGTGTAAACCTCGGCCATTGCTTAAAGACCAAAATGGATTTAGTCCAGTCAGCTCTAGTTGTGTTATTCGTTGCTACAACTATTGTTAAAGGTAAGATCCCTAACACTTTCACACTGGCCGGCAAAAGTAGGCTGGCTTGATGAAGTGGGTTGGCGGGGGGCAATCAACCTCTGTTACCCCGCTGGACAATACAGTTCCACTTGCCATTTACTATGCACCAAATTACAAATATTGTTTTTGTACGGCCATTGTTATGCAGAATCTGAGTTACACACTCTCTAGAAAGTTTAACTTTTTCCGTTTTCTCGTGCACTATGAACTTGCGGTAATGGCTCTACACTATTTAATTAACTAAAGACAAGTGTTGACGAGCCAAAGGCTTGGTCTTTTATTGCCCGTGACCATGCACAAAACAGATCATTATCCCGCGGATAAAGGACCAAGCGTCAAACTTTTATTCCCATTCATGAATGCCCGTGTTGATTTCGTTTTTAAAATATAGCCTAAACATTGTGTCATTTTTGTTGAATAAAGCCACATAGAAATTGGCAAATTCACGTTTTGGGGACTCACGGCGAAACACACAAAAAAACAGGAATCAGTGTGACGCGAAATTATCTTCGTCACTCTGGTTCCGCGTCGCGCGTCGCACGTACGCGGGCTAAAACGTACAACATCTGGCACAGAATTTTTTGCGCTGCTCTGATTTTGATATTAGCCATTTCTTTACCACCCGTTAACAGACCGCACGTGATCACGTTTCATCCCATCCAATCAGATTGTCTAAGCTGTCTTGGGCATTTATGAATGTTCCCTCAAATTTTAATACTTGTACAACAGCATAGCAGGCGTGTGGAGCCAGCCTAAAAATGCTTTATAATAGGCCTATAGGGAAAGCGTGGTGCAACATTTGTAATTATACCTGATTACAAAATTACAGAATAATCATCCGAAAGCTAACTATTAACATTGATGTTGGTCAATTAATTATACTGTCTCAGTGAAGTGCTCTCATGTCAGAAAATAACATGCACAACATGCACATGTTTCAAGTGTTTTCTGTAAAAAAAACATTAAAAAAAATATATATATATATAAATTTTCTCTTTTTACATGGGTTAGTTGATGCCTGCATATGCTACATTGGGCAGGAATATGACCCAAATACTGGGAAGCAATATGGCTGGTCACTCGCTGAGAAAGACCCATGTGAATGCACTGAGTTTCGTCTGGGTGGAGTAAACATGAAACCACAACATAAGCTTAATGAGGTGACGATTGTTGACCCTCCTGTTCCCATTGGCATACCGGGTGAACATCAGGAGTCACCAGGCTGCAACGATGGTACGTACTCGTATGGTCTATTTCACCTGTGTCTATTTTCTGTATCGATTGTATACCTTATTTTCAAATTACTGTTAATAAGGCCTACTTAAAATATTTGCGCTGTTCATTAGTTCTTGAGTAAAAACATTCATGTCTAATGCCTTTTCAGGCTTTAATAATTATAATGAAGGGCCTTTTGGCAGTGAACCCTGGTCTCAATCGTTACAGGATGTTAGAACTGAGCCGACGAAAGGTTTTGAAGTTTGTAAACCGCCTTTACGGTATTAAAGATGAAATGTTTACATGCATGTAAACAGAAATTTGTCCCTACTTCAGTCTGTTGACTAGTCAAGAGTAATTAACGAATATGCACATACACAAAATGGAGATACCTGAAACGATGAATGGAGACGGGTTTTTAAATGTAACATCATTTTATTTCTTTTCAGAACTAATTATTACTACTCAATTGAGATTCTTACATGGTGTCACCGCAATTAGTCTTACTTATCATTCTCACCATGCAAAGCTACAAGTTTTACCTATCATTTTATTAACAGGTATATTTTTATTTATTTATTTATTTATTTATTTATTTATTTATTTATTTATTTATTTATTTATTTATTTATTTATTTATTTATTGGTGGAAAATATGAGTTCCATTTGCTTGTTTGTTTGTTGTTGTTGTTGTTTTATTTATATAGCCTCAACAAAAGAAACAATGAATTTACACAAAATTATTATATTTGAATTTCAGTGCTGGCAACATCTGATGTAGGCCCACTGTGTCGACAGTACACTTCAGATACTGGAATGCCCCAAGACATAGGGTTCACAGTGACATCACCAATGCGACTCCTGTTAAATGTTCGTAGCAATGAATGGGGGAAGGTTTATCTTGCCGAACCAGGTGCACGCAATGCTCCGTTTGTAATTGGTAAGTAATGGTTTTTATTAAAAAATATCTCTTTCATATAAAATCGAGTTTTAAACCACAATACACCACTGATGATCTCGAGACACTTTAGTAATTGATCTGCGACAGTTTTACATAAAACTTACCAGTACTTGATGTAAAGTTGATGATGTATGATATCAAAAAGTTCCTTGAAATATTTCTGTCCCAGGTGCCGTTGTTTTACTAATGACTACGACCAATCTGAACACATTTTCAGTACTTTCTCGTTAACGACACAATGAATAATTAATTTTTACACATTGCATATTTTGCTATAAGATACTGACTTTAAGCTAAAACGAAAACAATTCTGACAAGATCAAGGATTTTACACAACTCACACATAGATCTAATTGTCATATGGCATGTCAGACAGCAGTAATCTTGGCCAAAATATACCGGTAGTATTATAGTATTACATAAATTGGTGACTTTTGAAATTTCAGACATAATTTTCAAATCATTTTTTATTTTATTATCTCTAAAACGAGAGCCACTGATCTGTGGCAGAATATTTCTGAGAATACTTGATGATTTACTTCAACGTGTTTTCACTTGTAACTTGAATATTTTACATTTTAAAACATTTCAACATTTCAACATAATTTGCTATAATTATTGGTAATAAATTTCACATGTTTGATTATTTAACTATTCTAAATTGTAGTTCTCAATCAAGAATCGTCATCCATCAACAAGAAAGACGGTGTACTTTCATGGTCACCGGTAGAGAGCAAGCAAGGCTTCAACTTTGTGGACCGTGGGGGCTCGCCGGTCCTGATCACCTACGACAACGGTCTCGTCAAAGTTGGACTGATGGGGAATGATGCCTCTTTCTTCAGCTACCAGGACCCTTCACCACCTGATGTGATCAGCTCAGACATTGGTCTATACATACAAGGGGATGCCGAATGGGATCTCTTTGAGCCGTGTGATATCGAATAGACGTGACTAACGAAGGTCGGGAGGAGTTTTAATTTTAATTAATTTGTTTATTTGTTTATTTGTTTATTTCTTTATGATATCATTTAACAGGGGAAGCAGTACCCTTGTCACAGTGTGACAATGTGTTTACAAATTCGTAAATTCTTAATGAATTACTTGTGCTTGTAATACTTTCTAATGATTTATATTATATAACCTGTAACTCACACAAATATTCTTCTCATTTGATTGGTGGATCACGCACTATGTGTCAACAACTAGGTTTGCCATTACCAAAAAGGGACCTTTCTACGTCTATTAGAATCCTATATTGGACTATGATTGGACGTACGCTCGTAGGTTGGATACTTGGATCAACCACGTCCCTAATGTTTCCGAGCAGTATCGACCCCAACAAAGATGTAGACCCCGGGGACAAGGTTGCGATCCAAACGTCATCACAATGGTAGCCATAAACCTATTTTCAGTTAGAAAAACTCCTCATACTCTTTGATAGTTCCAACAAGTTGTTAATAATCATCAGAATTTACGTACTATTTGATAGGCTAGGGCGATAGTTTTCGTTATATGGAAAGGCCGATTACCAAATGATTTAATTTCCACTTTTTGACATCAATTGAAGGATCTGTGAGTGAATTACGTAAAATAGTGATATATTGAGTAAAATGGGGGAAATTCATTGACACTCGGTAACATCTCAATTAAAGCATTTCACTTGCCTTACGGCTTCTCCTCGTGAAATGAATCAGTTTAGATGTTACCTCGTGATATAATTCTATCTATTTTACTCCGAGGATCTTTGTGTAATTGTTTATATTATAGTATAGCCGCATATTGCTTTTATATGCCATAAAAATTATACATTATGCTTTATATCTGTATTTCACTTCTTAAAATTATACGAATATGTCTCTAAAATGTTAACTTTTGAATAATTATGTATAATATTAATTTATTGAGACCCACGTATTTAGAGCAGATTCACTTTATGTTGTTTCGCCCGTGTTTTTCGCTATTTCACCGGTAATTTTTCATCATTGCTAAATTCATAGGCTAAGAAAATATTTTTGATTGAAAAGTACACTGTAAAAAATGTCTGTTTTTTTACACAGATTTTTTGTTTGTTATTTGATTTTACATGTTTTTTGTTTTGTTTTTCATGTAAATAAACCTCTTTCTGTAAATATTTATGTATTTTTACATAATTTGTTGATTTTCACCCATAATTTAATTATTAAACATAGAATTTGTAAAATAACAATCGAATTGTGGAAAGTTTCTGGGTTTTTTTACACTTGTTTGTTATTTGCTTTTACTTTTTATGTATTTTTTTTTATTTAATTTTTTTTTGGGGGGGGGGGGGGTTTCACCAACATTATATATGTAAATATTCTACGTAAAATAACGGAAAGTTTTAGTAAAAACTACGGTAACCGTCATTTCGCAGGCCGTAATTTTCCTGGCGTCCAAACTGCCAGGAAAATCCCGTAAAAAAACGAGATTTTTTTAACAGTGTGTAAAAGCAAAAAACAAAGTACCAAATTAAATAATTAAAATTTCTGTAAATTTGAATAATTGTTGCAGGTTGTGAACACAAACAACAGAAGTTCAGTTGTTTGCATTTAAAGGTTTGCATGTATTTTGCCAAAACCATGTGGTCTGTTAATAATGATTACAACTTTTTAAATTTTTTATAATAACAACACGTCTGTAATTATATTTTACAAAACGAAGGGTTAAATGAAATATCAGAAAGTGCTGGCAACTCTGTTGCCAGCACTTTTTCTGTAAATTTACAAAGAAATTTTTTACAGTTGTAAATAATGTTTCGAAATGATGTTATGGTTATTGGGCACTTCATTACTGATAAACCAAGCAACAAAATTATTCCTATTAAAACAAAAATTGCCGGAAATTACCAGTAAAAAAAAACTTTAAAAAAACGAAAAAGAAAAGAAAACGATAAACATGGGCAATACAATATTATTATTATATTTTTTACTGATATTCACCGACAAAAGCGCCAGTGTTCATAAGTACTATGAAGACAAGGAAATACAAAACAAAGTAAAACAACAGAAAAGGCTAAACAACCAATGTGTGTAAGTTCCAGCATTTTGCAAACAAATAATTAAAATGTTTTGAGATGTTTTGCATTAATTCTAATGTGAATTTTTGGAAAGAGTAATCTTTAGAAAATTTGGAATGGAAATTATTTCACTATTTCTTAAAGATGTCAGCACCTCAGACAACAATACTTCTATGGAAAATTAATATCATCATCACATTTATACTAAGTAAGTTTTAAATTAAAATTCAACTTTTTAGTTAGTTTTAATTACCAATCTTTTACTTTGACCTTTTAGCAATAGTAAAAAGAAAATAAAAAAATACAAATAAAAATACAAAAAAAATAATATATTATAGTTCAACTATATTTAAAGGTTATTTCTACTGTTGCTGAATGTATTTAATCACATGAGCTATTTGTTGTAGAGGCTTTGCACAGTTATAATTTGTGTTAAATATGTATTTGCACATTTCAACATTGTAATAAATAAAACACTATAATAGAGAGGCACTTAAAACCAATTCGTTCGCAATTTGCGTGTTTTAACCTCTTGTATGGTTGGTGATATGATAACAATAGGTGGCGTAAAATCCGTGTTGAAAAGTGTGGGGGTGTGATAATGAAGTGTTTTTGTGTTACATACCGTATGTTATGTGGACCTGAGAACCAAAGCTGTCCACACTATGCAGGATCTTGAAACGTTAAGTGGACTTATACACGTCTGCACAATATCTCAATTTTCTCAATAATTTTTAGTCGTCATGTTGTTATTCTTCCTAAAATGGAGTAGATTATTCAAGGGAAAGACTGAGAAAAAAATCCGCTCCAAAAAGAATCTTCAGTGCAAATAGCAGTGGTTTAAAAAATGTATTTTTCTTAACTACACGAGAACAAAAAAATTCCACAGAGGGTATGTAACACAAACATGTGTGTGTGCACAAACTAATTTCGTTATACACAAATCTGTCGCTTCTTTATCCCTCCTTTGTCACGAATTATTTTCGCTGATTTTTTTAAACATTTTTTTTATCACATGAAAAATTCTAGGAGGAGAACAGACCATTCCCTCACCTCGGGCCAAAAAGTGGGGATATATCCCCTGGGATTTACGCTCGTGTAACAGTGGGTGGGGCCATATCATGACAAGATAATTTACAACATTGTAATACACCGTCGTTGTTTGAATGTGCTATTGTCATTTATTTATTTAATTATATTTATTTCTTCATTTCTGCGATTTCAGTCATTTTGATTGGTGTTTCTTAGAACAACAATAACTTGCCTATCATGTCAATCACGTATGGATTGAACAATATTATGGAACGCTACAGCTGCCTTCGGTGCCCATATCGCTTCATTCGGCTGATTCACCATTTCATTCGGCCGATTCACCATTTCATTCTGCTATATCACCATTTCATTCGGCTACTCATCATTTCATTTGCCCAATCATCATTTCATTCGGCTAGTCTTCATTTCGTTCGCCTTTTCGTCATTTCATTCGGCTAGCCGTCATTTCATTCGGCTAGCCGTCATTTCATTCGGCCATTCACCATTTCATTTGCCCAATCATCATTTCATTCGGCTAGTCTTCATTTCGTTCGGCTATTCACCATTTCATTTGCCCAATCATCATTTCATTCGGCTAGTCTTCATTTCGTTCGGCTTTTCATCATTTCATTCGGCTAGTCATCATTTCATTCGGCTATTCACCATTTCATTTGCCACCAAGATCAAGCTAGCCGCGGATTCAACCGCGGATTCAGCTGCAGGTTTTCTCACGGATTTAACCGGATCGGGTCAGTTTAAAAACTGGATAGGTTGGTCCAGTGCGTGTGAATACTGCACTCAATACGGTACGTTTCCACACGGCCGGGCGCGGGCGAAATGAAATGATGATTGCGCCCAGCCTCTGTCGTTAAAAGCGTAATCTTATAACGCCCAAACCACGATATGTCCTAAGGTGAAATGTCATCTCCATAATTCGTTAACAAAAGTTAACAAAATAACATTAAATGGGGCACAAATTGTTTTAACTTTTGACGAGTTGGTCACAAATACTCTGCATTGTTTAACTATATATACACGGCATATACCGGCGGTAATGGTACATATTCTAGAGTCCCTTTAATTATGAAATATTAATCGTATCAAGCCAAAACCACGATATGCCCTAAGTTGAAATGTCATCTTTATAATTCATTAACAAAAATTAACAAAAATTAACATTAAAGGGGGCACAAATTGTTTTAACTTTTGACGAGTTGGTCATAATTAAAGTGACGCTAGAATATGTACCATTATCGCCGGTATATGCCGTGTATAGTTACACAATGCAGAGTATTTGTGACCAACTCATCAAAAGTTAAAACAATTTGTGCCCCCTATAATGTTAATTGTTAATTTTTGTTAACGAATTATGGAGATGACATTTCACCTTAGGGCATATCGTGGTTTTGGCGTTATAAGATTACGCTTTTAACGACAGAGGCTGGGCGCAATCATCATTTCATTTCGCCTGCGCCCGGCCGTGTGGAAACGTACCGTATTGAGTGCAGTATTCACACGCACTGGACCAACCTATCCAGTTTTTAAACTGACCCGATCCGGTTAAATCCGTGAGAAAACCTGCAGCTGAATCCGCGGTTGAATCCGCGGCTAGCTTGATCTTGGTGGCAAATGAAATGGTGAATAGCCGAATGAAATGATGACTAGCCGAATGAAATGATGAAAAGCCGAACGAAATGAAGACTAGCCGAATGAAATGATGATTGGGCAAATGAAATGGTGAATAGCCGAATGAAATGATGAGTAGCCGAATGAAATGGTGATATAGCAGAATGAAATGATGACTAGCCGAATGAAATGATGAAAAGCCGAACGAAATGAAGACTAGCCAAATGAAATGATGATTGGGCAAATGAAATGGTGAATAGCAGAATGAAATGATGAGTAGCCGAATGAAATGGTGATATAGCAGAATGAAATGGTGAATCGGCCGAATGAAATGGTGAATCAGCCAAATGAAGCGATATGGGCACCGAAGGCAGCTGTAGCGTTCCATACAATATGGGTTATAAGCCTTTCCATGATGACAGTGCAGTTTGTCAAACGCTTTGCATTTTTCATGGCGGCTCTGGTGGTGTGCCTAACAGGTGGTGTGCCTAACAGGTCTCAAATGTTTGTCACCCTATACATATCGCAGAACCCGCTGCTGTATGGGATTCTGGCCGGCCAGTCGTCATCGGGCAAGCTCGTTGGCTGAGAGAATGTCTACACTAGTAAGCAGGAGGTCGTGGGTTTGAATCCCACCCGAGTCGCCTGTGTAGTTTTTTTCACAGACATCGGAAAGCACTGAGTATACAGTGTTATACACACGTCAGTGTAGGGCAAAATTAAGTCAATATTGTTTATCACCGGTTTAGGACCGGTTTGTTCCGTTCCTGATCCTATGTGCATGAAACATGCAACAAACAAAGCAAAAACGGGACACGCCTCCTTTGCCCACTACGCTCCTGAATCATAAAGCGGAACCACAATGCCTTCGCATCTCCTGACATCTATTCAGCCATGCATCTATCCATAAAGACTGAGGCTTCTCTGCTACGGTTTTTTGTTTGTTTGTTTGTTTGTTGGGGTGTTTGTTTGTTTGTTTGTTTTTATTAAATTATGGTGATATCCAACCTGGTCTATTATCTTAATAGTGGAAATAACGTGACTAAAATTACATATCAAAAGTATTCTGAAGCTCCAAAATACTTTTAGTAAAAGGAGATTGTGCATTTTTATTTCACGAGGATTTATAAATCGCCTTAGAAACTAATCAGTCAAGTTTTCACCTCAATTTGTCCGCACATTCATTTCTGTGCAAAATTCACTATAATGAAAATTATATTATGATATATGATTCACACCAAATTTCCTATACATAAAATGTAGTGGCTAAGAGATGTCTCACAAACATTCATATCCATATGTGAAAAAAGACCAAAAAAACACAAAAACCACAAAAAAACGGATAAATTAAAAATGCCAACGCGGAGACCAGAAACCGAAGACTTTTATTGGTCTAAAGGGGTTTGATATTTCGAAAGGGGTGGGGGCCGTGGGGTTAGAGAGTAGGATGCAGCCAGTAGCAATTCAGGTTTATATTTAAAATGACTGATTAATTCATTTAACTGCGACATAATTACGACGATCGAAGTTTAGCTCATACGGACCCTAAAATCGCCGCGAAGTACCACGACTCAGGAAACTGTTTGCTTGTTTGTTTGTTGTTGTTGTTGTTTTATTTATAGCCTCAACAAAAGAAACAATGAGTTTCCACAAAATTATTATATTTGAATTTCAGTGCTGGCAACATCTGATGTAGGCCCACTGTGTTGACAGTACACTTCAGATACCGGAGTGCCCAAAGACATAGGGTTCACAGTGCCATCACCAATGTGACTCCTGTTAAGTGTTCGTAGCAATGAATGGGGGAAGGTTTATCTTGCCGAACCGGGTGAACGCAGTGCTCCGTTTGTAATTGGTAAGGGGGGGGGCTGAGAATCCCCCCCCCCCCTCTCTCTCTCTCTCTCTCTCTCTCTCTCTCTCTCCGGGTAGGTCGTGTATTGCCGAGCTCCAGGAAAAAGTAGATTTTTGTGAGATTTTACGCATTTTTAGGTTACAAATTTTATATTAATCTCACCCTTAGTGTTCATAGATCTTATAGGGCGAATTCCAACTTGTTAGTTTTAACTGTTTTCGTGTATTTCTGGGTTTTTATTTTCAATTTTTTGGTCGTTTTGGGTGCTTTGGCTGGTCACCATGGCCAGTCAAGCGGAGCGGCCCATTCAAAGTCAACCAAGTGTGAGCAAGGGTGGTGAGCACGGTTCTATTGTTCCTGGTAATAGCCCACTTACCAGGGGCAATGGAATCGTGTTCAAAGCGCAGGACACAATCTCTGTACGTCAATATCTGATCTCCCTTGTTAACCAAATTTCAAACGCACAGGTTTTATCAGCTTCACGAATATCTAATGGTCGTATAGCAGCATACTTGAGCTCGAGGGAAGCTGTCGTCGAGGCAGTCCAAAACGGACTGACCTATGACGGCAGCTTCATCGAGCTCAACCCACTGGTCCAGCCAACCACCCGGCTCACACTTTCTAATGTGTACCCAGAGATCCCGAACATGGTACTGATCCACAATTTGTCATCTTTCTGCAAGATCGTCTCCCAGGTAAGATCTATTCCCCTGGGTTTCAAGGAAAAACACCTTTCTCACATCATGTCGTTCAGGCGGCAAGTGCACGTCCTCCTAAAACCGAACGTCACTCCGCCTGAACACATGAACTTCTCGTATTTGGGCACAAATTATCGCGTTTTTCTGTCGACTGAGTCGGTACGCTGCTTCTCGTGCGGTGAGTACGGACACATTAGTCGAGCTTGCAAGAAACAGGGGACCGATGACAATAACAGTAACGAGACCAATCCTTTGAACCCACCTCCCACCTTCGTCCATAACCCCTCTAACCGAAACAAATCCGATCCCAAACACCCACCTAAAGTCTCCAAAAAACCTGCTCCCTTGGATCCCGTTGGGGATGCGGATCGTCCGGGGTCCTCGGGTGTCCGGATTTCCGCGGGTGGTGGGGGCCCCTCGGGTCCTGTCGGGGCCGCCTGTGCCGAGCCTGGACGTGCCGCTGGTCCCCGTGAGGGCACGGGGCCGGGCTGCTCGGCTGGTGCGGGAGGCTCAGCGGGGTCTGTGGGGGCCTTCGTCTCCTGCGGTTTCTCTGGCGTCCGGGGTCCCTGCGTCGTCCGTAGCCCCAGCGTCATCTGCAACCCCTTCCTCCCCCACTCTCTCCCACCCTTCCCCTACACCCTCCCACCACTCCCCTCCCCCTTCCCAACCTCCATCCCCCCTCAACATACCCACACCCCATCCATTCGGATGTTGTATCCAAGAGAAAATCCTCCCCTCAAGCCCCCTCTTAGGATACACCGGTTTTCACTCCTCTAAAGACACCCTCTCCCCCTCGTAAAATAGCAAAGAAGGTGGCGATGCCCATGACAGTCGACTCCCCTTCCATCACCCAAGTCCTTAACCAAGTCCTTAACTCACAATCCTCCTATGTCTCTACCCCGGCCTCGTCGACGAACGACCAAGATGACATGTGGGAAGACACTCAGACCACCGAAGACGAGGCGGTGCCTGAGTGTATTTCCAACACAAAAGGTCCCCTGTCCTCTAAAGAGCTCATGAATTTCTTGGCCTCCGTAAAAAAACGAAAAAAGCCTGTTGAGGTGGCCAAGAGATTCACCGCTAATGTGCCCGGGCTCGTCAAACAACTGAAGCCGCTACACAACAACCCACTCATCAACAGAGGCTTACAACAACGCGTAGCCAAGCTGATCAGGACCTTAGATAAGTAATTTCCTTTACTTTTTCTTTATGAGGGTCTTGGTTAGTTTGGTCGCAATGACACTGTCACTGATTTCCCTGAACACCGGCGGCTGTTCAACCCCTACAAAAAATGCCGCCATAAATGCTTATTTTGAAAACTCCCGTCTCTGACATAGTGCTCCTGCAGGAGACTTATAACCTCACGGAAATGAGCTCCTGCTGGAGCCTATGGCCCCACACCCCTTTCTCCTCCCCTTCAAATTCCCGTGGCTCTGGGGTAACTACACTCATCAATAATATTTAAAAAAATTAAATTATTTCTAATTATGTTTTTGAAGGACATGTCCTTTATTCTAAAATTAAACACAACCAAACTATTTTCCATATTTATAATGTGTTAGTTCCCCAGAGCGACATTCTTGCTTTTAAAGTCCTTAACCTTAACCGAGCGTAGATCCAGAGTCGCATCAGCTCTCAAGGAAACTGTAGGTGCACTCTCTCTGTGTGATGTTTGGCGTAGACTGAATCCCCAGAAACAACAATTTACCTGGCTGCGGAACAACCCCTCCAGGGATTGTGGTGTTTCCAAAGCCAGGTTAGATCGTTTGTATCTTCATCCTGATATTTTATCCTCTATTCATTTATGCAAAATAACACCCTGTTCTCTCTCTGATCACTCCGCCATTTCATTAAAAATTCAACTACCCTCGGCTAATTTCCGGGGTAGCGCCTACTGGCATTTTAATAATTCACTTCTTCAGGATGAAGCATACAAACAAATTATAACTTGTTTCTGGGGAGAATGGCGTCAAAAACAGTCCGATTTCCCCAATTTAAATTCCTGGTGGGACTTTGGCAAGTCCCACATCAAATCTATTACTCAAAAATTTTCCATAAAAATTGCTTCCGAGAAACGTGGAGCTCTTTTTAAAATAAATCGGACTATTGACGACCTTCAGTCTGCGCCGGAAATCACACCAGAGACAAGGCAGGTCCTTCTTGAACAAAAAGAAAAACTAAACTCTATTCTAAAAAATCGAGCGCAGGGCGCCCTCATCAGGTCGAGATTTAAACACGTTAGCGAGGTAGATACCTCATCTTCATATTTTTTTAATCTTGAAAAATCAAAATCTCTTTCTAAAACTATCTCCAGAATCCGCTTGGATTCTGGAGAAATTACCCAAAAAAATTCTCTTATAAAAGCTCATGTTTCAAACTTCTACAAAAACCTTTACTCTAAAGACTCGACCGATGAGGGCGCCCGCGGAAACATTTTAAGGGACCTGCCTCGTCTTGATCCTCTAGAGGCAGAGGACCTGGAGCATCCTCTGTCTCTAGAGGAATTAGAAATAGCTGTTGGCCAACTTGGCAAGGATAAAACGCCCGGCCTGGACGGCCTGTCCGGTGAATTCTATCAAACCTTTTGACATATTCTCAAAAACGATCTACTTTCTGTCTTAAATTATTCTTTTCTCACCGGCGGGCTTCCTCGTTCGTTCAGGAGGGCGGTAATTACTCTTTTACCCAAGAAGGGAGATCTGGCCGACATAGCTAATTGGCGGCCAATCTCCCTTCTAAACAATGATTACAAAATCCTTGCAAGGTTGCTCGCTAACAGACTGAAAGGGTGCATCGGCAGCGTCGTAGGTGAGGATCAGACCTACTGCGTCCCTGGACGCTCAATCCATGACAACGTAGGTCTGATAAGGGACATCATTGACTATGCCAATGAAAATGATGTCCCTTTAGCCGTGGTCAACCTCGATCAGAAAAAAGCTTTCGATAACGTTGATCGCGACTACCTCTTCGACACCATGAGAGCTATGGGCTTCGGAGACCGTTTCCTCGACTATATAAAAATCCTGTACGGCGGTTCCGAGAGTTTAGTCAAAATCTGCGGTTCTCTGACGGCCCACTTCTCCGTTGAGAAGGGCATCCGTCAGGGCTGCCCACTTTCGGGACTGCTGTACTCGATTGCTATTGAACCTTTTCTAAATCGCCTAAGGGGCGAAGTCGGGGACGACGGTTTCCGAATGCCCGGCGCTGACGTATCTTGCTCGGTGTCTGCGTATGCAGATGATGTATCCGTTTTTGTCACCTCCGAGCGCGGCTTTGACGCGATCAAAGACACTTACAATCTCTTTGCTCGCGCCTCTGCCGCGCGCCTAAATACGAGAAAAACCCAGGGGTTGTGGGCGGGATCTTGGATCAGACGAAGCGACCGGCCGCTTAATTTTTCATGGAATGACGATGGCCTGTCTTTCCTCGGAGTTCACTTAGGAAATAACAAAACGTACACTGACAAAAATTGGGACATTTGTAAAACCCGGTTATTTGAAACCCTCGCTAGCTGGTCTGGCATCTCGACCTCCCTTTCGTTTAAAGGGAGAGTCTTGATTGCCAACCAGCTAGCCGCATCCAAACATTTTCATTGTCTGGCGGCGCTCACTCCGCCAGACGATTTCCTAAGTGAACTCCAACGGCGGCTGGTTGATTTCGTCTGGTCCAACAAGAGACACCGCCTTAAAGAACAAATTGTGTATCAAAAGCCTGACAAGGGGGGGTTCGGCCTTGTTAACCTCCAGGCACGAGTTCTCACCTTTAGATTAACGCGTCTTTTTCGTTACCTTAAAGGTAATTCTCATTCCTCTTTTGTTTTTCTTCAAAATCACCTCCGTCGCTACAAAAAACTAAATTATGACTTCCATCTCTTCTATTTGAAGACAGACCCCCTTTTTGACATTGGATTACCTTCTTTTTATGGTGAGATCATGCGTGCCTGGAGGTTGTCTGGAGCTCGGTTAGAAATAATACACGACTCAGTCAGCCATGTCATTAATTTACCCATAAATATTCCTTTAATTCAAAATGCAACTGATGATGGCGTATCCCTCTCTGAGCGGTTCTTGACACGTGGGGTCGGCCTGGTGAGGGATCTTCTCAACTTCAATTCCGGATCGTGGCACCAGCCTAATGACATCATCTCCTCTTCTAGTACATCTCGTCCTCCATCTTCACGACTTCTCCAAAAACAGCTCTCTTCCATGCACACGGCTCTCATCAAATTGTTCCCCTCTCTGTTCGACGAGAGGGGATTTCACCTACCTGTTTCTGCACTACAAAATGTTCCTTCAAAACCAGACCGTCCCCTCAACGTCATCATCAACAACAACTTGGACAATGCTATTTCCGCACCATCCAAAGCTCTCTACAACGTCTTCAACACAAACCTCAACCCGCATCATTCAAAAGAAACGTACTGGCACAAAAATGGAATTCTGGAAAATGGCACAAGCATTCAATGGAACAACATCTACAGTCCCCCAACTTCGAAAAAAGAGGGGGACCTACATTTTAAACTTCTGCATAATATCCTCCCGTCTCTTCAAGTTCTTCATCATCTAAACCCGGCCATCTCTCCAACGTGTGGATGGTCCGGAGACATGGGGACGGTCTGTCATCTCTTCATCACGTGTCCGTCTATTCAACCTCTCCTGAACTGTCTGCACAGTCTTCTCCACCGTTTTCTTCCTGACCTGCTTCTAAACTTTGACCTCTACTGGGCCTTGATCCCATGTGCTAGCGGTCGTAATAGAGGCGGTGCGCCTATCAAACTTCCTCATCGTCAGTTGCAAATTTGTCATCTACAATCTCTATCGAACTTCAAATTCGAACTTCAAGCTGACATGGCTGATTTAAACTCGGTTAAAATTTACTTATTTTGCTCCTCCTTTCTTATTTCCTCTCTTTTCTTCTTTTCTAACTTTTATCTTTGGAAGCCACTGGAGTGGGATATAAGGCCCACACCAGTAACGCCAGTGGCTTCCCCACCCCAGGGGAACCACGGAGGGTTCGGCTCACGCCAAAAAACGTGTTGCCGCACCCTCCGCACTGGAACCCCTTTCCTCTTTTCTTCTTTTCTCACATCTTTGAACTTTTTCTTTTTCTGAGGAGCGTATATTTATTGGTTTAAGTACTCTGCATAATTCAGTGTAATACTGTATTGTCAAAATCTGTATCTGTACACTATTGTTTTCAAAGTACGGAATATTTGCCATTTTCTATTAACTTAAGAATGTAATTATGTTACCAATTTGTTAAATATTCCTTGATTATCTAATAATGTTCTGTATTTATTTACAATTTTTTTATTGTATATTTTGACTTTGTAATTTGACTTTGTAATTTTGAAATTGTAAATAAAGATATTCATTGAAAAGTCAAAAAAAAGTCTTTTTCTTTCTTTCTTTCTTTCTTTCTTTCTTTCTTTCTTTCTTTCTTTCTTTCTTTCTTTCTTTCTTTCTTTCTTTCTTTCTTTCTTTCTTTCTTTCTTTCTTTCTTTCTTTCTTTCTTTCTTTCTTTCTTTCTTTCTTTCTTTCTTTCTTTCTTTCTTTCTTTCTTTCTTTCTTTCTTCACGATTTTAGGGGGGGGGGGGCTACAGCCCCCTTAGCCCCCGGATCCGCCAATGATATGGCATGTCAGACAGCAGAAATCTTGGCCAAAATATACCGGTAGTATCTGTGGCATAATATTTGTGAGAATACTTGATGATTTACTTCAACATGTTTTCACTTGTAAGTTGAATATTTTACATTTTAAAACATTTCAACATTTCAACATAATTTGTTATAATTATTGGTAATAAATTTCACCTGTTTGATTATTTAACTATTCTAAATTGTAGTTCTCGATCAAGAATCGTCATCCATCATCAAGAAAGACGGTGGATCTTCATGGTCACCAGTAGAGAGCAAGCAAGGCTTCAACTTCGTTGACGGCTCGCCGGTCCTGATCACCTATGACAACGGTCTCGTCAAAGTTGAACTGTTGGGGAATGATGACACCTTCATCAGCTACCAGGACCCTTCACCACCTGATGTGATCAGCTCAGCCATTGATCTTTACTTACAAGGGAATACCGAATGGGATCTCTTTGAGCCGTGCGATATCAAGTAGACGTCACCGGCGAGGTCATGGGGTCAGGGGACTTTTCAGAAGAGCAGTACCTTTGTCATCAATGTGTCCTAAACCCGTAAATTCTTAATTCGGTATCGGTGTGATAAGGCCATTAACTTGTGCAAACGAAATTACCTTTCTAAAATAATTATTCTTTTAAATGCTATATCCGTAGAACTTATTTTATTTGTATTGATAAAATCATTTATTTTAATGCCGCAGTAGCGAACACCGGCCATTGTAGTGAAATAGTCGTTAAATTGAGCTTGATGCACTGGCTGATATTTCATAAATAAAACGCTATAAAGAACGACAACTTTAATAAACGCACCTCCATTTAATCATATTGATCTTCGTTCAACATGTGCACTGATCATTGCTAGTAGGCCTAAGTGTAGGCAATATTTCTTCTTTAGAATTATTTTTAAGATGGGGGAGCCTCAACATTTGGAATAAGATGGTACGGTTATGAATTGTACTATGGCTGCTGTTTTTCAAAAATTAGGGCACATAATTATTACGCCCTCCCTTTGATCCCCTTGATCCCCTTGATCCATCACTGGTACACGAAGGTCCAACGTGGTTATACATTTACTGTCCAAGTTGGGTAGGGGTGATGAAAAATTTCAATGACCGCCTTGAAGATAATTCTGCCGTTTTAATTCAAACAGTTAGCAGAGACTGAATTAAAATACTGACTATCACCGCTAGTCTTCAACAAATGCGGTCATTTCAATCAGGTCAATCGATATAGCCTATGAAGATCTGTGCAACCTTGGCCGTAATATATACTGCTGCAAAAGAAGTGTGATTTCATATAAACACAACAAGACTTTGGATGTGACACTCATCGGTTAAAACGTTGACATGACAACGAGGGACAACAATGTGCTACAGACATTTACAAAAACAATCTCACTGAAAACAATTCCTGATGACGCGCATGTTTAACAGACATTTTGTAAATTTGGTGCATTTAAAATTGGTTTGTCTATAGAGTGCCAGGGTGATTTCCCGCCTGGCAAAAGTGTGTGTAGGCATATTAGTATGCAGAGTTTGTAAATTTTGTACTTTTCCACATGAGATCAACAATTTATTTAATTTTCAGCTGAATAAGATTTGAGATTTGTAATGTTAGTGCCTTTTAAAAATAAATCTGCTATCATCTTAAAATATAAGATTTTATAGTTTCTTGTAATTTCCATCGACCAGTGTGTATTTTGTGGATGGAGCAATTTGACCTTGCGGCTCTTTTGTAAACATGCACAGCACTCGGTAACATTCATAAGCCTAATTAGCATATTGATCACATGGCCCACTTCTGAAAAGTTTGCTACAAAATGGAGGTTTCCATTGCAATCGGTAAACTGTGCCATTATACTCACATCCCAACATAATACAATAATTTTGCGACTCTCTGCGTACTATGGACATAGTGCATGCAGTACGTGCTTATTGGGTTTACATTGTACTGGCATTGACTTGTACTGTCCGTTACAAATTCTGCTGATTTGACTACCAACATGTCGGGTGTTTCTGTGGGAGATCGTCACGTTTCGGAAACAATTGTGTGTGAAATGGTCTATGATGGTTTTGGTTGTGGGATTACATTGTATTTTGTGAATTATCTTAGTATGCGCTTTTGTTTGTTCATCTGTACATGATAATATAAAAAATAAATTAAGCACTGGAGAAGCCGTATTTAATCCGTTTTGTCTGTATTATTTGTTTTTATTCTCTTAAGGTTGGTGATATCACGAAATGGGCTGGGCCATATCATAACAAATTAATTTGAAATAATTGAATGCATTTCGTTTTGTTCTTCAATGCGTATTGTCATTAATTTGTGCATAACCCCCCCCCCCCCGCCCCCGCCCCGATAATTCCTATGTGCATGAAAAAAGCAAAAACAAAACCAAAATGTAACGGGTTGGGCAAGCCCACTTAAGCCACAACTCACGAGTCCTGAAATCACAAAGTTGGACCATACTATAATAACGTATAGGGCCAATCTTTAATGTTTTTGTATCCCTTTGAAAGCTATCCATACATGTACATTACATCTCATCATGTGAAATGATAACCACCCACATCCAAACAGCTGGACTAAGGGGTTACAGTGATCATGGCCCCAATATTATGTGAAGAGATAGTTATGACTTGTTGTACACCGATGATTTACAAGAGGGCACATTATCCCCTCTTCTTTGACCCCCTTTGACCCCCTTTGACCCCCTTTGACCCCCTTTAAGCCCCTTTGACCCCCTATATCCGTCACTGGTACGCAACCTATGCCTTCAGTTTGTACCAGTGGCGTAAATGTTTATTTCAATGTCAAATGTTGAAGTCAAAGATGGGGAGGGGATAGTAATTACAGAAATCAATGAAACGTAATTTAGGGTTACTGCTATTTGAATTTAGTAGTCATTGACAATTAACAGAGTCCGAGTTAAAATATTGACTTTCACCGCTGTCCTCAGCAAAATAGGTAATTTCAGTGGAGACAATCGATGTAATCCTTGATAAAGATTTGTGCAACCTTGGTCGTAATAAAAACTACGACCATATTATACACATAGGCTAATGGTATTTTAGTTTTCACAAGCGTCGGTTAATACGTTGACATGACAACGAGGGACAACAATCTGTTTGTAATTAGTTACGTGTGTCATAGTTAAGTTATCGAACATCCTAGCAACTTGACAGTGCCTTTGTGTAGCATTCTCCATCTAGATTTTAAACTGTCGGCAGTCTGTTGCAATCTTCTTCAAAGCGTATTTTTCTCGATGGCGCTTAACAGTAATTTAGACATGGTTGTGGCAGTCACGGCTACAAATGCAAAAAAGGGGTAAGTTTCATTTAATGTTATTAATATTATTTATTTTTAATAAATCTATCACTTTTTACAGTTATAGTAAAGTGTAAATTGTTTTTCGCCGAGCGTAGGCATAATATCCCTTAGGGTTGAGCTGTATAGAGCATGCGGGGAGGTAAACTCCAATTGCATTAATTCCATAAAAACTCCAAAACAATATTTAGGGCCGGGAGTAGTATGTTAGATGGGGGTCCTAGGCCACATACCCTAAAAAATGATTTTAAAAAAAATCATTTTTATGTTGTTAGATGAGATGTTAAAAAAATGGTGGCAGGTGGATGTATTAATAATATGTGATCGCAATGAACGTATAAAATTTTAAAAAGTTGTACATCAATTTTTTTACTATTATTCTCCCACGGTTAAAAATTCGTTGTGAAGCCCGAGTAAATTAGCTAACCCAGATGTAAATTTAACGGATTTGTTTTCTTGAGTCAAACTTAGCAAGTAAACACCCGTTGTTTTATCGATAACGAACGTAATCCAAGGTGCATCTTTTACTATAATATCAATAATTTCATTAATGTTGTAAAGTCCCGGTTCGATAAACTTGACAACATCTTGTCGCTCACCCATCGTACGATAAATCATTCTTTCTTTTTTACGCACGTTGTAATATCCTACCCAAATGTTTACGCTATGTAATAATATCGCGAGATTACCATCGCGATTATCAACAACGTCACTTAATTGAACCTCCCCACCATTTTTTTCAATTTCGACTTGAAAGGTATGATACCGTACATTTTATAATTAAAAATGTATAAGTTTATTATAATAAAATGACGTTTCCATTAGCTTTTAAGAGTAATTTTACATTTCCAATCTGGAAATTTTAACGCACTTCTAAATTTTAACGCTAGCGATTTAACGAGTCTAAAAATTTACGTCAATGAAAACGAGTCATTTAGCGTAACATTCGTTAACGTATTTCAAAAATATACGTTACCTACAACGAGATGCGGCGTGGGTTATCAACATTTAAATCATTCAAACTCGATGATTCGTATTTTTTTTTAGATTTCACGTACATTATCAAATTAGACGAATGCTCAAAGAAATGAGTTGCCCTACATCTTTTTCAAATTTTTTTGACGCGTTTGCGAACAATATAGACGTAAGCGCGTATAATAGACTATGTAATGAATTTCACCTCGCAATATCAGACAATTGGAAACAACGAGTAGATTTAAATTCAAACGGATTGGGAACGCCTTATTATCGAAACATTTACGGCTACATTCCAGTGCCGGGAAAAAACTATGACAATTCAAATTTACATCATCGAAACGAGAAAAGGATGGATTTTGATAAAGAAAACGTTGTTCTCGATAAAGTAAATAGCGATAATGATATTGGGGGTTCGTACGTCGTTGAATACATTTCTCAATCTGAACGCGTTGAAACAGCGTGGACTAAATTTATATTGTCTTTAGGATTAGCTCGAGGTTTTACGGATGTTGGTACAGAACGCATAAACGACTCTATAAGAACCTACGTTTACGCGTTATTGGGGGCTCAAGCACGAGTTAAAAGTGGATTTCTCGCGTCTGGCGTCGGTTTAGACGCTCAGCGTGAATTTATAAATATAGTAAATGCTGAGATTGATTCTCCGGTCGATTTACAATCTTCTATTCAACGATATCAAGATGTTTTACAAAACGCTCGTTCTCAATTAAACTTTGCTTTCGGAGAAAATTTATACATGATGCCGAGCGATATGAATTTACGAATAGGTACATACGCGGGATACAACAATAATATATTAATCGCAACGAGTGATTTATCATTAGGTTCAAATTTAGATACAAATTCAAAACCCGTTCCTCCTTCTATTTTACCTTTACAATCAACGTCATCGTTAACCGCAAAGCACGCTGACGCGGAGCGCGCTAGCGAAGCTGTGGAAGAATCTAATGAACTAGTATCAAGTCCTACAACAATAACCCAAGACTCTTTAAAGGTTACAATAAAAGAAGACTCTTTGGACGATACTCTTCCTAGCGATGTTAGCCATGAAGAAGAAAAAATTTATTTAATTATTGGTTTTGCAATTTTAACTGGACTCGGCATTATGATTTATGAATTGTTATTTTAATGTTTTCTGCTAGTACTCCAACCCCCGTTAAAGCTAACCACAAATGTTCCGACGTCCACGCGACCACGTTAGAAGCTGTTTTAAATAACCAATTTACTATCGATCCGATAATAGCTGGTAAAGCGGCTAAAGCTTTCGCTCCTAGTTTAGATAATACACTCGCTAGATTTTTTAATGTTTTTTGTATCCACTCTTTTACACTTCCGCTCGGTTCTGGTGGTGTTGGTGTGGGTTTAGGTGGTATAGGTTTGGGCGGCGCGGGTTTAGGTGGTATAGGTTTGGGTGTGGGTGTAGGTTTTGGTAAAACTGAATTTACAACACCAGCCATTGATTCAACGATAAAAGCGACGGTCATACTAAAAGCTGTTAATATACTAACGATCGTTACGCCTTGTTCTCTAAATAAAGTTCTAATTCTTTCACCCAACGTTACATCTATATATCTCATTGTATATAACGTTTCTTTTATTCTATTAATTTGACTACTATTCTCATAGTCAAACTTGACTATTTGTTTTTTAATCACATCTATTTCATATAATAAATCTTGCTCTCGTTCTACGAGTCGTTCCACCGCATTTTCATCTCCTACATCGTTATTAGCGATTCTATTTCTAATATCGGCTAATTCTTTGTTTCGCGTGTATAATTCAGCTTCAAATTTTAATTTATGTCCTTGCGATGTTTTTATAAGATCCACGTAACCCCTTATTTCACGTCCTATTTCCATTTCTTCGGGAGTTGTTGCTTCTCGCGTGAGAAGATCAAGAAAATCTTCGACCGTCTTATTTACTCGTAAATCACTCATTTCAATACCATTGACGTCGTAAAACTAAACTGTTCATCCTCTTCTTGAGGTGTAGGTGGCGTTGGTAACTTTTGCGGACTCTCTCTACGAAGAGGTGTTTTATCGATAACAACTGTTGGTGATGGTGGTTGTGATTCTAGCTTTTTTAAAGTTTCATCCGCTTTTTCTTGTATCTCTGGTGATATTTTTTTTTTGGTTGCGCTCCAGTCTATTATACCCAATTGTTCTCTCATGAATCTAGATTGGGTAAAGCCGGCTATTCCCGCTCTTCTAGCTATTGAACTTAACGCCGCAAAAGTTCTAATATTTTTATCAAGCGTTAACTTGACTCTTTTTCCATCGTCTATGAAATAAATACCGTCTTCAAGTACGTGAAATTTTTCGTATTGGGGTGGTTTATAATTCCAATCTTTATTTACAATTTTATAAAAGTTTTCGATGTAACGACTTTCTGACGATGGAAATGTAGACGCCGCACCTTCTCGTAATCTTGCTAATCTTTCGATATTTTCATATTCATCATTGTCTCCATCAAAAAAATCATCTACGTTTAAATCTTTCATATCTGTATCATCACGGCCTTCTGCTGTCATTTTACAATTACTTTTTATCTTTTTTAAACAATTTATAACTTACGTAACCTACGGCGCTCATCCCTAGTACGATGAATATGATTTCTCGCGTTTTTTTATCTTGGCTCGGAACGTAAAAATCTTCTAGTTGTGGTTCGTCGTATAAATCTTTCGGTAAATTTATTCGTTCGCCCGTAACTCGCGAATATTCATTCATCACTTCGTCAATGTTGTTGAACGTTCTTACAGCGCTCGATTCTTTTTGTATTTTTTCGTTTAAATAATCTAGATATTTTAAACGCTTTTTACTAAATTCGTCTCTGGCTTTCGAAAGTTGTTCCATCGCTAAATCGTGTTTTTTTTGTTCTTCACGTCCACCTCCAGAAAATAAAAAAATTGATCCTGTAAAAGCTAACGCGTTGACTACCGCGCCTCCAATCATCATGCGGGCGCCTGAAACCAGTTGAAACCGGCCACAGACGCCCGCCCGGGCATCGTGCGGGATACGTCCGGCCTCCCCCCGTTCACCTGGCGGAAAACATCGGCCGGGTGCCTCAAGGCCTCCGTACGGTGCCTGGACGATGTCCGTAGGGCCACCCTACGGTCCCCGTCCATTGTCCGTTCGACTTACTCGGCGGAAATCTAATTTGTTGCCGTGCGGCGCCCGTATCTAATGTGACCGTGACCAAGTGCAATTTGAGACATCCGGGATTTGTCTCCGATGGCCGGGACATCGGGTGACCGCCCGATACCCCCTCTCCGCCCGGCGCCCGGCGGAAATGTGACTGGGGCATTACTTGTAGTTTGTTAGTAGGTTACTTGTAGGTTATCTATAGGTTGTTGGTAGGTTACTTGTAGGTTGTTAGTAGGTTACTTGTAGGTTATCTATAGGTTGTTAGTAGGTTACTTATATTTTACTCGTATAAATTATAAAATACTTTTATAAATGGAACAAAAGTCATTCATGTTACCCCCATCATCATTAGACGCTAGCGAAGCTGACGCAAGTGACAACCTGTTGCTGCTGCTAAAACAAAAGCAACGAGACAAACAACCCTTTTCTACGCTCCGCGTAAGCGTTACCGATTGGTTATCTAGAATTAATTATTGGTTTCTATATTTTTTTTATAATTTAACTGATTATTCTATAAATACTTATAATAAATGGTGGAAGAAATAGAAGAAGTTCGTAAAATTTTAACCGAAAATCCATCCATGGTATTGTTAAGTCCACCACCTACGCTGTCAGCGTCCGCCAATGTTGTTATAAATGATGATGCGCTACTGTTAAAGCAAAAACTACGAGATCAACGGCTTTTATCCGTTGTGTCGGGAGGAGATTCGAAAAAAAAAATTGGAAAAGAGTATTCCGTCAGCGATATTAAAGCTTTGTCTACGGAAGAGCGAGATGTATTACACACGCAATACGAAGCTAAATTAGGTCGTCATATATCGCAGTCTTTAGGTAGCGCCATTTTAACGCTATACGCTAAATTATTAGGATTTAGTTTAAATCGTATTGATTTATATGGCCATCATTTTGAAATTGATGATGAAGGTAAATTAATTTCGGATTTAGAAAAAGATCCATTTATTTCGAGCATGCTTTCTACCGCAGCGTGTGAAATATACTACAACTACGGCATGTTGGTAGCGCCGCTCACTGCAACGATAATTACGGGAAAACATTTTAAAATAAAAGAAGAAGAACCTTGTTTAGATAATAAAAGCGATGGAGACGAACGAGTTGGAGAATGTGCAACCGGAGCAGACGCAAGCTGTAAAAATACCGTCAACTGTAACGAAACCGATCAATAAAAAAGAGAAAAAAAGAAAAAAGAGTCGCGGCTGGAAAGACTCGCGGAAATTAATAAAAAGAAAAAACTACAACTTGCTAAAGATGCGTCTAAAATTAGTTACTCGATTTTGCAAACGTCACAAACCGCTATTCAAAAAGAAACAAGCAACGAAACGAGCTACTACTACTATATAGTCATTGGTTTAGCCGTTGGAGGTTTTGCTTATTTCTTTTTTAGTAAACACGCTGACGTGGAGCGCCCTAGCGAAGCAGAGCCAGCATCGGTAAAAGAGCCGTTAAAACCATCTCCACCTACACCCACCCCAAAACCCGCGCCAACAAAAGAACTCGCTGTTTTTGAAATGGAATAGACATATAAAAAAAAATTAAAAATATTTTATATTAACAAGTATAAAATACGATGGATACGAGAACAATCGCCGATTCAGCTTATCACAGCGCCGTTTTGGGACTTTTTACAGTTTTATACAGCATGCTCGGTAAAAAAGTATTAAGCGTAGAACCAGCCAATTTAGGAAAATTTAATATAAAAGACTCGCTAAAACTCACCGCGACGGTTGGATTATCTTCAATGACGCAAATGTGGTTAGTTCAACAAGGAATTTTACCATCCTCTATCATGCCTAAAAATTCTACGGAATAAAATATATTTATAAATAATAAAAATGGATAAACGTACGAGACAAAAGCTAACGAGCGTCTATTATAGTCCGAAAGGATACTACAAAGGTCTAAACGCGATTAATAAATTAGCTCAAGAAACAAAGGTGAATAAAAAATTAGTTTCTCAGTGGATAAAAAAGCAAGCGCTGTGGCAAATTTATTTACCGTATCCTAAATATATTCCTAGACCAACCAGTTCAAATAGTACGTTAGAAAAACCAAATGAGGTTCATCAAGCGGATTTATTGTTTCTTCCGCACGATACGATTGGTAAGGGGGCAACTAGAAAGACGTACAAGTACGCGTTAACCGTTGTGGATGAAGCCAGTAGATATAAAGAAGCCGAACCATTAACCGATAAAACCGCCGTTCAAGTCGGTAACGCGTTTGAACAAATTTATAAACGTTCGCGGCTAACTTGGCCAGCGCGCTTAAAAGTCGACCCTGGAAAAGAATTTATGTCTAGCGTAAACGTATTAATGAGTAAACAAAATGTTAAAATACAAAGAAGCGAAGCCGGTAATCATAGAGCTCAGGGTATAGTAGAGTGATTTAATAGAACTTTAATACGCGTAAGAAATAGTGATGGATGAGATAAATAGAGAATGGGTTAAAAGATTACCGCTGGTTGTAAAAGCGTTAAATAATGAAACGACGCGACTTATACATTTAAAACCTAAAGACGCGATTAAATTACCCGTTGTCGAACAAAATCCAGCCTCACCAGTGATTACCGCTAAAAAGAATGAAAAAAGAATCCCAACTAACAGTTTGGTTCGGTATTTATACGCACCCGGTGAAGTTGAAAAAGATACGAGACGCCGCGCGACCGATCCTATATGGAGTATAAAAATGTATAGATTAGCTAAAACGATGAAAGCTGCTAATCAACCCATCTTGTATTATTTAGATGCGGGTCCCGCTCGTAGTTTTGTAAGAGAAGAATTACAAATTGTACCTCGAGATACGGAAAATCCACCCATTAAACAATTATAATTCTGAAATTTTAGCTTTAGCGGCTATAGTGACCGTAAGCTCGAGTATGTATTCCGTTTTCTAAAATATATCTCTTTGTGTCTAAAGGAGATAGTGATATTTTATTTACTCGCTCTGTAGATTATAATCTATGTTTATCATTTCTAATAAAATTCATAGGGTGATAAAGCGTATTATTTTGAGATAAAACTTGTTTATATCGCTCGTGTTTAATATCCTGTTCTAAAACTTGTTTTTTAACGCCTTTAGATTTTCTTATTTCTTTTTTATCCGATAAATGTAACGAGTACATTTTTGGTCTTAAACATACAATTTCGGAGATTAGAGTTCCCGCAGTCTCGTCTTTAAATTTTCCAATCACTTTTTTATTAACTTTAGAATGTAAATAATGATCTTGTTTATAATTACTAAAATCGTATAAAGATTTGTTTTTATATAAATCTTTATACACATCTTTCGTTCGAATCTCGAGTAACAAACTATCCGTATCCGTGTAAAGTAACTCACACTCGTCTTTATAGTTCTTTTTTAAATGATTGTAATAAAAATCGTACATTAAATGTTTAGATAAATCCAGTATGCTCATTCCTATGTAGACTGGGCGGTTGAGTAAGAGTTTTATTTTATGCATGTGAATCGCCACTAAATCGTTATCAAAAATCCTTGCCTCGGCAAAATTTGGTTTCGCGATGAGTGAACGAATTTGATTTTCTGCTTTTTCATCGTTTAACCGCTTCAAATTCACATTAACGCGTTTTCGTACATTTTCCATCGTTTTTCCAAAAACTGAATTGTTCATGAGTTTGTACAAATCTTTTTCAAAATCAGACGTTGCGTCTTTTCTGAGCCGAGTGTTTAAATCGATGTATGATTTCATCCAAGGTGATTCATCAAATTCTAAAACGCGATGAATTTTAGTTAGTTTCATACCGAGTTGTAAATATAATTGTAAGTTACGATAATGAAGCACGTAATTGCGTTTATCGTATACATTTGGAACTAATTTTGCAACGTTTGGGGTGGGTTTGTTGTTTAATAGCTCGAGTTGATAGTCACTCATCCATTCTTTCGGTACCGTCAACGACTCTGGCGCGAGTGGATATGCATTGTGAGAATCGTGTAATTCTTTAGGGTATTCTAAATCAACTTCTAAAATACATCCTTTCTTATGTGTTAAACCCCCGCTCGAGAGTCTATCAATTTGTTTTTTAGTCATCCACTTAAAATTACCCGTTGGTAAAGGTTGACTCATCGCGTACCCGTACAAATTATTAGCGTCTAAATACATAATGTAACTCGTTGGAATCGTTTTATCGTAACCTTCACATTTTGGGTTGTTTGCTTTCGCGTATCGTTTACTTGTCATACACGTTCCTCCTCTAGTACCTTTTTCTATAAATAAATGCATGTCAACATCCGTAAACAATTCTAAACAAACTTTAGAATGTTTTAATAAAGCGTCCCAACTTAATCCAGGACTCGTATAATAATTGGCTGGATCTAAACCGTATTGATTCATACAAGTAGCGCGAAAATTTTCAAATACATCCGCCAATAAGCAAGTATCGGTACGCACGTATAAATCGTGATAATCTCCTAAATTTTTACAATCAAACTTACTAAAAAAGTTTTTGGCACGCTCGTATTGTTCTTTAGTAATGTGTTGGTTGTTTAAACTACTATAAAAAGATTCTATAAAAGGAAGACATGTTTCTTCAAATCTTTCAAAACTATCCATATACTCGTAAGGATAAATACCCTTGCTTTTTAAAAGATTAAATTTTTCTAAATCTGATTCAAACTTTTAGTAATTGGAAAAAAATTGTTTGATTTTACGAGTTTATCCAACGACGCTAGTAAAAATTGAGCGCTGTCGATAAATCGTAGTTGCCCGATCGAAAAAGAAATATATTTTCCAATATTGTTTGGAATACACGTTAGATTTTCTCGCGTAAGACTCGCGGCTTGCATAATGAGATGAGAGTCGTAGCCTCGCAAATTATGAAATACAACCGGAATAAAAGTTTTCTCTGGTTTTAAACTTACTTTTTTAGTTAATCTTTTTATGAAATGGAATAAAGTTTTTTTTTAAATTTATAGTCACTACAAACGTTTTGTTGTCTCTAGCAACTCATTCATCACGCTATTAAACAAACGTATAACTTTTCCTTTTGCATGCTTAAAACTTTGTACATTTAATATCTTTGCACATTTCGTACATAAACCTATCGATGTTTTTGTACCTTTTTTACATCGACGACACGCAACGGGTATACTTTTTCCACATTTAAGTTTCCATCGATGTAAGCCACAATATGCCGTATTAGGTGAGCTAAGTATACAACACTTGACTGTTTTGCCAACTAAAAGCCATTCGCAAGGAATTACTTTTCCTCCTCTCAAAGTAGTATTCATACTCATCTTTACTATTAAACTAGATTATATTTTTTCTCAGTTTTTTTTCAATTTGTTTTTACTTTTTTTAAATTAATTATCTTTTAATACATACCCCTACTACTACCCATAACATTTATCAATATAACTATCTCGTGACGTCATCAAAAAATTTGATGACGTCACATATTATTAATACATCCACCTGCCACCATTTTTTTAACATCTCATCTAACAACATAAAAATGATTTTTTTTTAAATCATTTTTTAGGGTATGTGGCCTAGGGCCCCCATCTAACATACTACTCCGGGTTACAAAAGAGGCGTTATGTTTCCAAATGCTAAAAAGCGGGTAATGTTTTTTAAAAAACTGTGAAATATGTACCCGGCTGACAAACATAGTTTAAAGAGAAAATGACCAATATCTGTTGTCGAAATGACGCCGGCACAACATGTGTAACGGCTGTTCAACGGAGGACGGTGAAATTGGCGTGAAACTGTTCCTTCGAATCTCTATGATGTGCTTGGTTATTATATATACTCACGTAGCAATACCGCCTAGACGAGTAGCTGGTATGTCTTCCGCAAAATGCAGTGTTCTTTGTTGCAGCTGCGTAGCCAGGACTTTTTCAGTGGGGGGGGGGGGGCACAGGGGGTACGGGTTTTTTCTCTTTTCTTTTTTTTTTTTTGGGGGGGGGGCACTATCGGGATTTTTCGTGTGGGGCACCTGGGGGACTGGAAATTTGTGGGGGCACGTGCCCCCCCAGGCTCTCCATGGCTCAAACATAGCAGCATACCGTTCTACCAGGCAGTCATCGGTATCCAATTATCGTGCAGTTGCCATTGCCAACGTCGTAGACTTCCCAACATCAGATGTCTTATTTAGCGTCTTTCGCCAGGCTTTGGAACTCTCTACCTTCCTCTGTTGTGGATGTTCCATCTAATCAGTCCTTAATGTTTATCATCATCTGCTTAATCTTTCATCTGCTCAAAATACTTGAAATTTATCTTTGGTATCCCTCATGTTTCCTGTTCTCTTGGGCAAGGATGAAAAAATATAAAATAAAAAAATAAGTATGTAGCCTATTATTCTATTATTGAAAGGATATAAAAAGTCGGTCCTTTCAATAAAAGTTTTATTTATTCATTATTGTCATTCATTCTAAACCAGATAATGTTATTTATTTCTATTTATACAGAGTGATCGTAAGCATAATGATTGCATCTTCTTACGTTCTGACCCTGTTGTCATCGATCACCGTATCGGTATTAGCTTCCGATGACTTGGGTACCGGTGTATGCAAAGCAATGTCACGGCATCGTGTCATACGTGATCACGCTCTCATCGGCAAAGGCTACCGCAATGAAACAACACGATTATATCTGACATGTGCAGTATTCTGCCTTCAAGATGATGCCTGTAAGTCGTTTAACTTCTGCCAAGACATCAAGCTATGTCAGCTCAACTCGGCAGTATATTCAGAGAATAAATCAGCATTAATGCCATCCACTGGCTGCCTTTACTTTGATGAAGAATTTCATGGAGTTCATGAAGTTGAAGGTAGGTATGTCTGTTATGCACTGTTTCAGCTTTATATGAAATAAAAACAATAAATAAATAAATACATATATATATATATAAATAAATAAATAAATAAATAAATAAATAAATAAATAAATAAATAAATAAATAAATAAATAAATAAATAAATAAATAAATAAATAAATAAATAAATAAATAAATAAATAAATAAATAAATAAATAAATAAATAAATAAATAAATAAATACTTTTTTTACTTTTTTCAAGGAAAACTTTATTTCAAAATCCTTGAGGAATACAGTATATACAGAATTAAAAGAATAATAATTAAATCAGAACTTGACAGTCAATTTATGAGATCAATATACATGAATTATAATTAAATCAATCAGTATAATAATTGAAACAAAAATAGCGATCAGCAAGAATCAGTAATAATTAAGCGGGAAGGTGAGGACTTAGGGAAGGGAGGAAGGGAAAAAGAGTGGGGCCCCTAGCGTCTGGATGTGGGCACCTCGTGCCCACTGTCAGTAGGCCCTGTTGGGAAAAAAGTCAGGCCACCGGGGTGGGCGGTGAAAACACCACGTCCCGCCGAGGAGGGCGGCGACCTACGCCTCGGTGACCTGGGGAGGAGGAATAAATAAATAAATAAAAGATAAATAATAAATACTTTTTACTTTTTCAAGGAAACATTTTATTCAAAACTCCTTGAAAGACAGTATTTACAAGTATATATATGTTTTATAATCATTAGAAAGAATTTATGTTGTAATTAAATTAACCATGTCAGTTTACCGGTAGTGTAGACAAAAAGGGTGTTATTGATTGACCACTTGTCAAGGAAAGATGAGATAGAATTGATAAGTGTGTAGTAATTAAGTTCAAGGATAATTTTATTTTGAGGCGGTATTGCCAGACAGTGAGAGGGTCAGATTTACTGCACGTACGGTATAACCAATATATGATGTTTTCAAGCTAATAATGAGAAAGGTTTGCCAGGCGGACGGCTATTTTGTCTCGACTCTGAGCATAGGGAATGAGAGTCAATAGGGTGTCGAAACTGATAGCGAGGTTGGGTAGGAGGCGGTCGATGAGCCGATGGAGAAGACGAAGCAGGTTGAATGGACGGGCAAGTGATGAACAGGTGGACAATAGTGCCTCTCGCCGCACCATCCACAGGTGGAGGAGATGCTGGGGTTTAGATGATGGAGGACCGGTAGTGAGGGTAAGACGTTATGTAGAAGTTTGTATTGGACGTCCTTCTTTCTTGGATGTGGGAAACTGATAAATTGCCTTCAAGGAACGTGGTGGGAAGGCGGAAAATATAGCCAAGTCCGTGCCAGGGAGTAAGTGGAGCTGAAGGTAAGTCGTTCATTTGGTTGTAGAAACTGTACAAAGTCTTAGAGGTTGAAGAAAGGGCGTCTTTGTCGACATCGAAGAGAACCTGGCCGGGTGAAGTAGGGCGAGAGGGACATCACGAAGTTGAGCAGGGAGATGAAGGAATCCAGTCAAGTTGAAAAGCGTTGGGAAAGACGAAGTCAAGGACTGGTGCAGGCGAGAGGTCTTTACTCAGAAGACGAGATGACAAAGGACGAGAAGATGCAGTAAGACAATTGGAGTTCCTGAGCTTGAAGCCACTTTCCAGTATTGATGTTGAGTAGGTTCTTGATGAGATAGATGTTGTTGTCCCAGAGTCGAGAGGCGAAAGCCGTGCCGCCCGGCAAGGGATCGATTAAAGGTGGGTAAATTACCGGTAAATTTAGGACATGGTTGATAGAGTCCGGAGGTGTTTCAATACGAGCTTCAAGGGTCAACCAGGCACGCAAGACCTCACTGTAAAAAACTGGCAAGCTGGTGAAAAATTTGGGTTCTAAGTTAAGTAGGAAAAGTTGGTAATGTAAATCTAAACGTTTATATTGACGTAAGTATACGTCCATCATCAAAAAGCAAGGGTGGGTATTAAATTGAAGGTAACGTTGTAGATGTTTGAACTTGAAAGTGAGGCTGCGTGCCTGGAGACAAGCCAGACCAAGTCCACCTTTATTACAAGACTGATGAAGAATTTGTTTTTTAAGGAGATGGCGTTTGTGGGACCAGACGAAGTCGACAAGCATCTTTTGGAGTTCACCTAAGATGTTTTCGGGACAAGACAAAACGGCGAGAGAGTGAAAAGACTTTGGTGGCAGCAATTTGATTGGCGATTAATACTTTGCCTTTGAAAGAAAATATGGGAGAGAGAGGTTTCCAGCTGGTCAGGGTTTTGGAGAGTTTTGCTTTACAATTTTCCCAATTTTGTTTGTTGTAATTGTTGTTATTTCCCAGGTGAACTCCAAGAAAAACGAGCCCCTGATTATTCCAGTGAAAGTTCAGGGGCTTGTCGCTTAAATCCGGTCCATGAGCCGACCCATAGACCCTTGGATTTTCATAGTTTAAACTCGCAGCAGAAGATTCGCTGAAAAGATTGTACACTCTTTGAATTGTTTCAAAGCCCAGTCGGAAGTGACGAAAATTGTGACGTCGTCAGCATAGGCCGAGACCGAGCAGTGATTGTTTGTATTAGGTAAAAGAAAACTTTGACCCTGCATTTCATTTCTAAGTTTGTTAAGAAAGGGTTCAATTGCAATCGAGTACAGCAGCCCCGAGCGGGCAGCCTTGTCAATTCCTTTCAAAAGGAAACGGCGCGGTCAAGGAGCCTACAAACTTTGATGTGGCTCTCGGCGCTGCTGTACAAGAGATTGAGGTGTGAAATAAATTTGTCCCGAACCCCATGGCTCTCATTGTGCTGAAAAGGTAGACGTGGTCAACGTTGTCAAACGCTTTGCGCTGATCAAGGTTGACCACGCCAAGAGGAAGATCATTAAAATTACAATAATTAATCACATCACGTAAAGGTTCAGGTTATTATAGATTGTGCGCCAGGGACGCAGTAGGATTGATCATCTTGTACAACATTACCAATAAATTGTTTTAGTCTATTCATAAGCAAGCTTGGCAAAATTTTGTAATCCGTATTAAGGGCGAGATAGGCCGCCAATTTGAAATTTCGCAGAGGTCACCCTTTTTAGGGATTAGGGAGATAATGGCTTTGTTGAAAGAGCGTGGAAGGAGCCAGAAAAAACGGCAAAATTTAGAACATCGAAGAAATCATTTTTAGAAGAGGCCAGAAGAAAGTGTGGGAATTCAGAAGTAAGGCCGTAAAACCCGGCGTTTTGTTTTGCCAAGCTGGCTGACGGCATAGTCTAATTCGTCGAGACGCAGAGGAGGTATCAAGGTCCTCGGCGTCTCGAGGATCCAAATTTGTTAAATTACATAAAAGGGATCCGAGGGCGCCCTCGTCAGTTTGGGACATGGCTGTAAAGCTGTTCATAGAAGTTTCGACAGTGTTTTCTAATTTCTTCGGGGTTTTCGGTAATTGTTCCATTGGGGAGGCGAATGCTAGACAAGGTTTTAGACTGAGAGTGATGTTTTCAAGGTTAAAGAAATAGGATGAGCTCGTGTCCACTTCATTTAAATGTTGAACACGAGATCTGACGAGGGCGCCCTGGGCTTGGTTTTTAAGGAGAATATTTAATTCGTTACGTTGTTGTTCTAAGATTTGCTGCGTCTCGGGTGTGATGTTTGGCGCAGATTGAAGTTCTTGTATGTAGGAGTTTATGCGGGAGAAAGACGAGCGCTTTTCTTAGCAATTTAGAACTATATTTTTGGGTTATGGTTTTGATTTGGGCCTTGCCCAAATCCCACCATACTTCCTATACTGTTAAAGAGGATTTTTCATTTTGCCATTGGGACCAGAAGGGTGTATAATTTCACGGTAATTTTTATCATCAAGGAGAGAATTATTAAATTGCCAGTAGGCGCTCCCCTCTATGCTGAGGGAAGGAAGCTTTTAGGCGGAGGCGAACTGCAGAGTGGTCAGACAAAAGAGCAAGATAAATTTCACATGTACGTGTTGAGGGTAAGAGATTGGCGGAGGTGTAGACACGGTCAAGCTAGCTTTAGAAAATTGATCAGGAGCAAAGGGTTTTTCGCATCCAAGTGAATTTTTTTAGTAGGGTTCAATCTGCGCCAAACATCACACAGGTTTAAATTATTCATACTACTATTTTTGAGAGCCACTGAGATTCGGGGACGATGCTCGGTCGGCCTATCCGCTCGATCCATAAGAGGATCAAGCGTGCAGTTAAAGTCACCTCCGACGAGAATGGCGCCCTCAGCCTGCTGGCCACAGTGAGAATCAAATTTGTCAAAAAAGGACAAAGCGATGCTGTCTTTCTGGGGGACGAGAAAGTTGTAGATATTAAAAACAGAATTGTTATGTTTAACTTGGGCAAAGAGGATGTGGCCAGCAACAATAACACTGGAGGCTACAAGGTTGATATTATTCCGGGTTAAAATGGTCACCCCTGAACCAGGTGTGGTACCAGGAGCACAATTGGGGGTGTAATTGTGCCAGTTTCTCCAGCACAGACTTTTTTCCGTTAATGTGTAAGTTTCTTGCAGTAATATGATGTCAGGTCTTGGGGTTAAGTTAGACATGTAATGATAAAGGTGACGTTACGAGTAGTATCAAGACAACCTCCAGTGTTAAGGGTAACTGAGAGCGCCATAAGCAAGGAAATGAGAGTGTACAGTCTATCCATCATGAATTTAAGGAAATTAGGATTCGAGTTTCTTAACCAGTTTGCGAATCCTATGCTGCATGTTGTAGGGCACCAGGGAACTATTGTTTAAGGGCCTCAGTTGTTGTATGAGGCCCTGAATGTCCTTGGTGAAGGTCTGGGCGATGGACATGGGGTTTCTTTGTGACTTTACTTTTGACAGGAATTTAACGATTTGTGACTCGTTTAGGGACCAGGCATAATAGGAAGCACTATCTGGGATGATTCATCATCAGTGGATGGTTATGAACCATCCCAGGTAGAGAGTCGGTGTCCGATGCTGCAACTACGGAGTTCGGAAAGGGGTAGACGTGGAGGTGGGGGTTGGGGGTGGGGTTTAGGGACGGATCTTGGGGCAGGGATGGGGGCAGGGATGGGGACAGGGGTGGGGCGGGTCTTGGGCTAGGAGTGGGAGTGGAGCTAGCTGTAGGGGCGGGGCTATGGGCAGGAGTGGGGGCAGGGACGGACTGAGGGGAGGGGGAAGGGGTGGGGGTGGGAGCGGGGCTAGTGACAGGGGTAGAGTAGGGGGTAGCGGAGTGATGAGGACTAGAGGGGGAGGGCTGAGTGTCAAAATCCATGTGTGTCGTGTCATCAGGTGTGTCGTGGTTGAGGATCTGCGAGAGGGTCGGGGTCTGGGGTTCGGGGGCTTGGGCCTTTTTCCTTAGTTTACGTTGGGGCTGCGGGGATTTCAGGGATACCAGGTGAGGTGTGTCATCTTCAGGTTTCTGGGGCGAAAGCTTGCGCTTGGTGACAGCCTCAGAGAAGAGCCTAGTGAGGGGAGGGGGAGTGCCAAAAATAAGAATTGGGTTGTCACGAGCAGGTGACTTAAGGGCTGTTTTCACCCGTGAGGACCCGGACGAGGTCCCGGCGGCAGACTCCACCCCAGCAGGACCACTAGCCCCACCGGCCGCAGTCGCAGCCGAAGCTGCGACCGGCTTGTCGGATGAGGCCGAGGGCCCCGCAGAGGAGGCGCCCGCCCCCGAGGACCCCGCCGCAGGAGCCCCCAGGTGTGAAAGGGGGCGGGGCTTAGGGACGGGGACAATTCTGTGTTTGAAAACCTCCTGCGACGGAGTGGGGTACAAAAAGGCGGCCTTGGAGGGTCCGGCTAGTGGGGTGGTATTAGAGGGTTCTGTGGTGGGCGGGGCGGTGGAGGGGTTGGACTTCTTAGGGAGGTGTTTGGGGTCAGATTTCTTATTCTTACCGTGAACGAAAGTTGGTGGGGGGTTGAGGGGGTTGGTCGGTTCTTGTGGTTCTTCGTCGTTGTCGGGTGGGGGGCGGGGCTTCTTGCAGGAGCGACTGATGTGGCCATACTCACCGCAGTTGAAGCATCGCACCGACTCCGTAGATAAAAAAACACGATAGTTAGCACCAGAAAAGGAGAAATTAATGTGACTGGGGAGAGTGACGTTGGGTTTGACTAGGACCTGGACGTGGCGGCGAAATGACATTATGTGGGACAGCTGTTTGTTCTTAAAACCAAGGGTATGGGCGGATAGGGGATACAACTTTACAAAAGCTCGATATGTTGTGAAGAAGGACAGAATTAGGGATTTCGGGATATACATTAGACAAGGTTAGGCGGGTGGTTGGTTGAACAAGGGGGCTGAGTTCCAGAAAGGAGTGGCCGTGGGTAAGACCCAGCGAAATAGCTTCGGCTACCTCCTCTCTAGAACCCAGGTACACGGCAATACGGTTATTAGAAATTCTACTTGCAGAGACAACATGAATGTGTGCTGGCATACAATTGTTAAATTCCTGCATATAAGTTCAATGGACACATTGTCTATGACTCTGAAAGACGCCCCATTCTTCCTGGTGACGCCCGCGAACGGTTCGTCACCAGGAACAATAGTAAACTTAGACCAACCACGCTTGGCTGACCCACGTCTGATGTTCCAGCCTGACTGGCCATGGCCAGCCCAGCAAAACGACTACACAAACTAAACAAAAAATACACATAAAATACACGAAAATAACAGAAACTTACACGGTGGGCTTGGTCTATGGGTATCTATATACAATAAATTACACTATAATATAAATACAAGGACCTTACCAGGTCAGAGAGAGCTAAGATTTAGGCCTTACACGGGAGCTCGAAAAGAAACACGTCCGTCCTCGGCATAAATAAATAAATAAATAAATAAATAAATAAATAAATAAATAAATAAAGGGAGTTTGATATTTCGAAAGGGGTGGGCACCGTGGGGTTAGAGAGTAGGATGCAGCCAGTAGAAATTCAGGTTTATATTTAAAATGACTGATTAATTCATTTAACTGCGACATAATTACGACGATCGAAGTTTAGCTCATACAGACCATAAAATGGCCGCGAAGTACCCCGACTCGGGAAACTATGTTCATTTTCACCGCTAGAGGGCTACACTTTATACCGGTACGTTTACATGAGCAGTCTAAATATTATGAGTTTTTTCCACAACAACATTATATTTAAGTTTCAGCGTTCGCAACATCTACTTCAAGACCACCATGTCAAACCTACACTTCAGTGAGTACCGGAACGCCCCAAGACATACAGTTAATAGTTCCATCACCAATGCGACTCCTGTTAAGTGTTCGTAGCGATGAATGGGGGAAGGTTTATCTTTCCGAACCAGGTGTACGCAATGGTCAGTTCATAATTAGTAAGTAATGGTTTTATTAACAATTATCCCTCTCACTGGTAATCTAGAAACACATAAACGATCCATGACAATTGTACATCTTATTTGATGTCAAGTTGATGATGGTATCAAACATCCCTTGAAATATTTCTCTCAGATGCTATCGTTTTATTACAATTAGTGAAAGGATTTCTAAAATTAAGTCATGTCATCCGAAGACAGACATTCCACCTTTGAATGAATACCACCAATCTGAACGCAGTATTATCTCCTTAACGATACAATGAAATAAGCTGAAATAATTTAATATAGGCCTACTGGCTTTAAGTGTAACGACAACAAACCAACTAAATCCAGGATTTTATGTAACACACACACACATCGTTGTCATTTGAGTAGAACATTATTTTCAAACAGATTTACGGCATGTCACACTTGTCAACAGACCCAATATTCTTGGCTAAAATATGACAGTATTCCACATATTGGTAACTTGAATTTCTGACATACAAATGTTCAGTTCATTTTATTTTTATTTTTTTGCATCTCTAAAACGAGAGCCACTAATCTGTGGCCGAATATTTCTGAGAATACTTGATTATTTACTTCAATATGTTTTCATTTGTAACTTGAATATTTTACATTTTATAATTCACCAAAGGCATATTGGGCTTACTGAGTTGGCAACCTGTGTTATAAATTTAACAACATATTTTGCTATAATTATTGGTCATAGATTTCACTCTTTTGATTATTCTAAAATGTAGTTGTCGATAAAGATTCTTCGTCCATCAACACGCAAGATGCTGCTCGTGTATTGACACCGGTAGCGAGCAAGCAAGGCTTCAACTTCGTTGGCGGCTCGCCAGTCCTGATCACGTACGACAACGGTCTCGTTAAAGTTGGACTGATGGGGAATGATGCCTCTTTCTTCAGCTACCAGGACCCTTCACCACCCGATGTGATCAGCTCAGACATTGGTCTATACATACAAGGGGATGCCAAATGGGATCTCTTTGAGCCGTGCAATACCAAGTAGACGTCAACAGCATATCGGGTCTGGAGCATTTTTTTATTTATTTTTTATTTTTATTTAAATTTAAAAAAAATTTGGGGGGTTGTGTTTTTTTATGAGGGGGATAATCACTTACGTGGGAAGTAGTATCCTATTCATAGTGTTACAATGTGTTTACAAATTGGTAAATTCTTAATGAATTACTTGTGCTTGTAATACTTTCTAATGATTTATATTATATAACCTGTAACTCACACAAAGATTCTTCTCATTTGATTGGTGGATCACGCACCATATGTCAACAACTAGGTTTGCCATTGCCAAAAAGGGACTTTTCTATGTCCGTTGGAATACTATATTGGATTATGATTGGACGTACGCTCGTAGGTTGGATATTTGGATCAACCTCGTCCCCAATGTTTAAAAACATCAGGAATGACATGATATTGGAAGGATGTGAGGAAGAGGATGGGATGTAGCTAGAAGTATTTCTTGTTACCATTTAAAATTACTTTATTTAATCATTCATGCGACGTAAAATGACAATTATAGCTGTATTAAGTTATGTGGAACCGATTAGTATGTAAAATTAACTGTCGTTAATGTCCCTTTTGGACATCAAATGACAATGATCTATGAGTAAGTTACCCGTGATTTTATTCTTCACATTTTTTGTAACTCATATAGCATAATATGATATTCGTACAACCAGAAGTATATAATAGGTAATACACTTCTGGTAGAACTAAATGTTATTTTCATAAAGTTCTAGTTTCACCGTTATAGCGAAATGTTCGTGAAATAGATTTAATAGATTTAACCCCTTTTGAACAGATCTTTAGTCTATAAAACTGTGTATCGAGCAGCATATACCACTTGGCAGCTAAGAGATTTTTAAGATATGACGCAATATAACTGAAGATTGTTGGTATCCCTTTGGACAAAATAATTATCCTAAAAAGAGGTCGTGTTGGGTCGTGTTATAATGAAAACTATAACAACGTTGGGATGTTTTCCATAGGACTAGAATTTCTCCCAATATTGCCACCAATTTATCCACATAGAATTTGGCAAAAATTTAGCCAAAAAAAGTCACCTTGTTTTGTGAAAAATATTGAGACTTCATTCATTTGTTCAATACAGTGAACATGTGCGGATATACTTTGATGCTTGTTGTCGCAAATTTGCACTGTACTATAATTTGTGAATTTGAAATATTGTGGTAGTAGCGATATACAGTGTCTCAAAAAAAAATGCAAACAAAATTTAACGGAATGCCAGACGTAGAATGAGTAACCAGCATAGATAATATAGGTGTGGTTTGAATTATACACCTTTCCACTTTAAAATGAGACATCAAACGTCCAAATCTGATAATATTTGACAGAATTATGAGTACTTTTCCAAGAGAGGTCAAATTGACGATGGGACCAAGTTTTCAATTTTAGGCATTGGGACAAAGGTAGCCTAATTGCCTCTGTGTGGATAATTGCTTGGCCTACAAAAATGTGTTTAGCGAGTAAACACAATTCTAAACACTTTCTTGCTATCAGTTTGTAAACATGTTTACATGCTAAACATTTTTAGCATGAGGACGGATAGTGTTCAGCGAGGTGTGTTTAGGCGCCTGTGGTGGGCTCCAGACGGCGCTCCGGCTCATCGTCTACTGGCTGTCCGAGACCGCCTTCATGAAGCGTTCGGAGACCGTGTCATAGCGTTGAATCATGTGCATGAATGGCCACCGAGATCTCCAGACCTCACCCCGTGTGATTTCTACCTCTGGGGATACTTGAAATCCAAGGTGTACACGACTCCCCCTCCGGACCTGCAGACGCTCCGTGACAGAATAACAGCTGAGATTGACGTCCTGCGGCAGACTCCAGATGTGGTTATTAGGAGAGCGATGGGAGACATGGAGAGACGATGTCGCCTGTGTATCGAGCGAGAGGGAGGGCATGTTGAGGGGGAAAGGGTGTAATCATCAACAGTTCATCCACATTGCAACACTTGCACATCTAAACAAAATCGATTATCACTGCATTTAATTTAATTGAATTTGAATTGAATTTTATTAAAAATGGCAATTATCGTGACCCGAAGGTCAAATTGAAACGCCAGTACAACAGTAAAAAGAATTATTAAAAACATAAAAATACACAAATATTAACACCAAAGTAATTAATATAAGAAAAGCAGATTGAACTAGTGTAAAAACAACAATCAAAATTACAAAATAACACATCACAAAAAAAAGGGAATTGCACCAGAAAGAAAGCACCCACAGAGCATTCAAATAAAACAGTACAAAGCAAAAAAAACTTGTAAAAGGACCCCCCCCCCAACAAAAAAAACCCCAAACCCTTCCGAACAACTCACACAATAAAAAAAAAGGGGGACTTATTTAGAATTTAATAAACCAATGAAGTACGGAACAGGGCTATTTTTAAAACGACTGGTTCTATTGGGGATGGTAGAAATATTATGACAATATGGTCCCATCGTCAATTTCACCTCTCTTGGAAAAGTACTCATAACTCTGTCAAATATTATCAGATTTGGACGTTTGATGTCTCATTTTAAAGTGGAAAGGTGTATCTTTCAAACCATACCTATATTATATATGTTGGTTACTCATTCTACGTCTGGCATTCCGTTAAATTTTGTTTGCATTATTTTTTTTAAACACTGTATGGAAAGGCCGATTACCAAATGATTACCACTTTTTGACATCAATTGAAAGATCTGTGAGTTACGTAAAACAGTGATATATTGTGTAAAATGGGGGAAGTTCATTGTCACTCGGTAACATCTCAATTAATGCATTTCACTTGCCTTCCGGCTTCGCCTCGTGAAATGAATCAGTTTAGATGTTACCTCGTGATATAATTCTATCTATTTTACTCTGAGGAACTTTGTGTAATTGTTTATATTATAGTATAGCCGCATATTGCTTTTATATGCCGTGTATGTTATGCTTTATATCTGTATTTCATTTCCTAAAATTATACGAATGTCCCTAAAATGTTAACTTTTGAATAATTATGTATAATATTAATTTATTAAGATCCACGTATTTAGAGCAGATTCACTTTATGTTGTTTCGCCCGTGTTTTTCGCTATTTCACCGGTAATTTTTCATCATTGCTAAATTCACAGGCTAAGAAAATACTTTTGATTGAAAAGTAAATAATGTTTTGAAATGATGTTATGGTTATTGGGCACTTCATTACTAATAAACCAAGCAACAAAATTATTCCTACTAAAACAAAAATTGCTGGAAATTACCAGTAAATTTTTTTCTTTTTTTAATTAAAAAAAACCAAGAAACACGGGCAATACATTATTATTATTATATTTTTACGGATATTTTTACGGAGTACTATGAAGACAAGGAAATAAAAAAACGAAGTAAAAAAAACAACCAATCTGTGTAAGTTCCAGCATAATATTGCAAAACAATTATTAAAATGCATTGAGATGTTTTGCACTAATTCTAATGTGAATTTTTGGAAAGAGTAATCTTTTCAAAAAAGACAACAATAATTCTATAGAAAATTAATATCATCATCACATTTATACTAAGTAAGTTTTAAATTAAAATTCAACTTTTAGTTAATAATAAAATAAATATAAATAAAAATACAAAAAATACAAAAATACAAAAAAATATTTGTTTTAAAAAGTATAATATATTATAGTTCAACTATATTTAAAGGTTATTTATACTGTTGCTGAATGTATTTAATCACATGAGCTATTTGTTGTAGAGGCTTTGCACAGTTATAATTTGTGTTAAATATGTATTTGCACATTTCAACATTATCATAAATAAAACACTATATATAGAGGCACTTAAAACAAATTCGTTCACAATTTGTGTGTTTTTGACCTCTTGTATGGTTGGTGATATGATAACAATAGGTGGCGTAAAATCCCTGTTGAAAAGTGTGTGTGTGGGGGGGGGGATAATGAAATGTTTTTGTGTTACATATGTTATGTGGACCTGAGAACCAAAGCTGTCCACACTATGCATGATCTTGAAACGTTATGTGGACTTACACACGTCTGCACAAAATCTCAATTTTCTCAAAAAAGAAGCATTTTAGTCCTCATGTTGTTATTTGTCCCAAAATGGAGTAGATTATTCAAGGGAAAGACTGAGAAAAAATCCGCAGTGCAAATAGCAATGGTTTAAAAAATGTATTTTTCTTAACTACACGACAACAACAAAATTCCACAAAGGGTATATATGTAACACAAACGTGTATATGCACAAACAAATTTCGTTAGAAATAAATAGTGTCTACGCAATATATATTTTGGACACAAATCTGTCGCTTCTTTTTCCCTCCTTTGTCACGAATTATATTCGCCGATTTTTTAAACATTTTTACCGCATGAAAAATTCTAGGAGGATGATAGACCATTCCCCGACCCCCGGACCAAAAAGATATATCCCCTGGTATTTACGCTCGTGTAACAGTGGGTGGGGCCATATCATGACAAGATAATTTACAAAATTTTAATACACCGTCGTTGTTTGAATGTGCTATTGTCATGTATTTATTAAATTGTATTTATTTCTTCATTTCTGCGATTTCAGCAATTTTGATTGGTGTTTCTTAGAAAAACAATAACTTGCCTATCATGTCAATCAATTAGTATGGATTGAACAATAGGGGTTATAAGCCTTTCCATGATGACAGTGCAGTTTCCATGATGACAGTGCAGTTTGAAGTAAGAATTAATGATTGCATCATTAAAAGAAATGATTGTTGTAAATTTTTGGGATTGTTTATTGACTCTGGATTAACATGGAAAAATCATATTGATCATATTTGTAAAATTATTGCTAGGAACATTGGTGTGATTAATAGGATCAAACATTTTATTCCCTCATCTGTCCTTGATTCTCTTTATAATACATTAATTTTGTATCTTACCTTAACTATGGAATAATCGCATGGGAAAATAACTCTGTTACTAATTTAAACATGTTACTTCTTCTACAGAAGAGAGCTTTACGTGTAATTAATTGGAGTGTCGTGGCCGAGCGGTCTAGCGCACCGAACTTAAGTTCTGGTGTTGCCAGCAGCAGGGTGTGAGTTCGAGCCCCGGTCGTGACACTTGTGTCCTTGAGCAAGGTACTTAACCATAATTGCTTCGTCCTTCGGATGGGACGTAAAGCCGTAGGTCCCGTGTGTTGTGTAATGCACGTAAAAGAATGCGCCTTGAGCACCACTTAGTTGGTGGATACGTGCGATATATAAGTCCACACATTATTATTATTATTGTTATTATTATTATTATTACTGACTTTTATGCACATACGGATCGCCTTTTCATTAATTTATAAATAGGACTTTAAATCTTAAAGATTTATATTTTCATCAGCTTGGGTCCCATATTCAATTAACAGTATATTTACCTGGAATTATGAAATCCATTCTCATTCCACTCGTCAAGCTTCCAATTTTCATATCCCATCTATTCGAACTTCATTTGCTCGCAAAACTATCAAATATGAGGGCCCCAGGCTTTGGAACACATTTACTGATGAACTTAAAGCATCAAAAAATATCCACATTTTTAAACGTGTGTTTAAATCTATCTTGTTGAATTCTTATCATTGAAACCATGTTTTTGCATTTATATAACATTCCACGCTGACCTGTTTAAGTCTGTCTGTTCTGTAGCCACTGTCCATTGTATTGTTTGTGTATTACTTGTGTATGTTTAAGTAACTATTTCTTTTATATTTATTATATATTTTTTTCATATGACTGCAGCATGTACATTGAGCCCTATTACATGTTGGTATATCCATGGAACCTCATTATGCAGTGGGCCCATGGTACAATGGACATTTCTTCTTATTTCCGGCTCAATGCACATGCACATATTGGGCCCATGTTTACAAGCTCTGCTTCTCAATGGGTCCCTCTGCAGTATCACCCATATCTGTCACTTTTACTTCCTATTGTAATATTTTTAATTCTTTACTTATTTCACTACTTTCTATTGTTATTGATGAATTTTGATGCTGTGGAAAAATAAATGAACCTTGAACCTTGTCAAGCGCTTTGCAATTTTCATGGCGGCTCTGGTGGTGTACGTACCTAACGGGTCTCAATTGTTTGTCACCCGACGCAAGAATTTCATCAACCTATACATATCGCAGAACCCGCTGCTGTATGGGATTCTGGCCGGCCAGTCGTCATCGGGCAAGCTCGATGGTTGAGAGGATGTCTGCACTAGTAAGCAGGAGGTCGTGGGTTTGAATCCCACCCGAGTCGCCTGAGTTTTTTCACAGACATTGGAAAGCACTGAGTATGCAGTGCTATATATACACGTCGGTGTAGGGCAAAATTTAATCAATTGTTTGTCACCCGTTTAATAGGACCTACTCCAGATTGTTCTGTTCCTGATCCTATGTGCATGAAACATGCAACACACAAAGATAAAAAGGGGAAGGACACACCTCCTTTTTTTCAAATTTATTTATTTATTTATTTATTTTGCTTATTAAACTACAGTGAAATCCAACCTAGTCCATTACCTTTGTGTCACTTATAATGTATGCATGTCACAAAATAGCTGCACTGCATTCCAATGTATGGGTGTTTTGTAGGCGTGGCTTTATCGTGAATGGTATCAGCTGATATTCTGACGTTCGTTTATGGAATGAAAGCTCGATATCAGCTGCACGGTCAGGCAGCATTTGTGTGAGTTCAGGCTAGGCGGCTATGGTACTTGAGCTATTCAGAATTCGCCCACCATCTCCGAAAAGGTAAGCTATATTTTTTAAACTCTTCAGAAAATCTATCATAATTATTGACAAAATAGTATTTACCGCTGGTCACAAACTGTAGACTATGTTTTATAAGTTATAACGAAACAGTAGCACGAATAAATTGTTCGAGTGAATTTTATAAATATATGGAATGAATACAAAATGGTGGTACCTCATGTTTCGTTTCAGTAAAGCCTACTCTTTCGATCGTAAAAGCAACATTTATTAAGGCCTAGCTGTATTGATATCATTAGATCTTGGACCTTAGTCCGCCCTGTGCAGTTCTTCACATCAGGCCGTCTAGGTACCCCAGCTATTGCTGTATTTGCCCCAGGCTCTTTTTCACCATGCTGACGTCTTTCTCGATGCTTCTTATATCCAAGTGACGTTTGGTCTGCCCTCAGTACATATAGTACCGTGACATACGCACATAAAGTGTACGCACATATAGTGTACGCACATAAAGTGTACGCACACAAAGCTCACACGACGCAAAAGTGGCTATCATAAAGACACTGGGTGCAAATTCACCGCTAGAGGGTTACGATGTGCACTTAGCGGATAGGCCAGTCAGGTTAAGCAACGTGGACCGAATTTTCTATAGCTGCTTAAGGGACAATATCGTCACGATCAACATGGCATGAAATTCGAGTGCTAGTTTTAGATTAACTGAGAGACTGATAATAATACCCCACAATGTGTAATATTACAGTTGCTGCTGCATAAAATATAATTTACAGTCACTGTGTTCATCTTAAACTAGGACACAGATTCCATGCCCTTTTGAAAGTCTGCTCTGATCGTGACGATACTATCCCTTCAATTTTTTTATATTATTTTACCTATAAAGGCCTATGTTAATATTTATAACAAAAAATAATGAATTACACTTTTGCTGCCGTTGTTTGAAAACGATTATGATAATGTTAGTTTGTCATTATCACCGTTGTTGATGCATAAATGAGTCAGTAATTTTTCAGCCACTGTGTTCATCTTAAACTAGGACACCGATTCCATGCCCTGAAAGTCTGCTCCGTGTGATCGTGACGATACTGTCCCTTTAAAGGACCACAGAAAATAGAGACGTAAATGTCATGGAGATACTAAAATATGGTATTTTTAATGATAAAAAATAAATAGCTCATTGATTTTTATCGAGCTACTTAACACACAGATTAACACGCCCCTATAAGGGGCCATTTGCACTGTATCCTGAACCTTTCTATGTGTGACGTCGCGTAAAGAAGAAGGCTTGTTTCCGGGGACGCCAGCCACGTAATATTCACATGCCTGCGCTTATATTGCCCACGCTGGAAAATAACAGAAATCGAAAATATCAAAATACGAAGGTCGCAAAAAAGCACCGTTGGTGTTCATTGCCGCCGACCGGAAAATCTAGTCACAGTTTTCATCATCGAATTCTTCTAAAAGTTGTAAAATTTATAAGTTGGAGTTTGACATAAGCGCATCTGACACGTACACACACAAACAAACAGCTGTGCATTGCTAGGAAATCGTTCTTTAACTGACGTCACGGTATCACGTGATGCATTACATCACTCAATTGCCAATCAAGTGGGGGGCTTGTGAAGTGGCATAAAAGTCTCCAAAATGAACAGAACAAACTTCAATTATGAAAAAACTAACAATTATCTTGTTTTATTATGCAAAACACATTTATTAAGATCCATTATAATGTTTTTATTTCTGTGATCCTTTAACAAAACAATGATAATAGCAGAACTATTGGTTAGGCCGATTTTGTTCGTTATCAGCCAGGCTTTCAACACGCAGTTACAATGGATGTACTTTGGCTGGTAGTCTATTGCAAAATTCAAGCTTGCAAAAACAGTTAGCAACATTCTCGAGCTGCTTGTGGCACCAGTCAAGTTAGTATATACAGATATCATTGGTTTTATAAATTAGGACAAATAAGCAAACGTGGTCATGGCTACTATAAAATGAGAGTGGACCTCTCAGAATTGTTGACACCATCAGTAAATTGTGCTTTCAGGTAAATTAGTTGGGCTTGAAGTCGATCATGCGAACTTGGCGCCACCAGATCGCCTAGCCTTTCAGATAAATTAGAGTCATTCGAGCGTGGGTACTTAGTTAAGGCTTACACAATGACATTGGACAAAATATAATTACTCGGCTTAAAAATGGTATCGTCAGCGATTGGGCCGATTTGACGGTAAAAAAATAGACTTAAATGTTGAATTGCTATTTTTCTGGGGTTAAGGAAGTTATAAGCTTTCATTTGAGACATTGAATGAAAAAGACCGTCAAGGATGAAAAGACCGTCAAGGATTAATTAGTACCAAGTAAAATAAAAACTGAAATTAATAAAATGCTGGACAACTGTTTTAATCCTCATGCATGACCACACAAATTCCACCCCCCCCCCCGATGAATTTCTCTCAGTCAAGCCTATGCAAATTAACCCTATTGCTATGCAAAATTAAAAATCGCCACTTTCTATTCGTTCTTCCCGCTACACCCTAATACGGGAGATGACGTAATATGTTCCCACACCAATCGATGGCTATTACCATAATACAACTACTTTGAATTATAGCAGCATTCTTGAAAAGGGCGTCCTCTTGTGACACCCAGAGTTAAGCGCGTTTTATATAATACTTTTATACAGTATCCGACATCTGAATTTCACAATTTTGGTTTTGTTCTTTTAATAAGTATATATATAATTATGACTGATGCTAAGTGATATAGTTATGATTTGAGTCGAGTAATATTTTTTACGATGTCCCTTTAACGCTCCGTAATAATGTTTGCCCTTAATGCATGCCTTAGCTACATTCCGTGTAACAAATGTGACGTTGTTAAGAGCCATATAATATTGATGACGCCACCATCGCTACCTTAGATGGTACAGTGCTTGATGTTAAGAAAGACTTCAAGTATCTCGGCTCCTGGATTGCCTCGACTGAGCAGGACATCAAGATTAGACGAGCTTTTGCATGGAATGCTTTGCACAGTATGAGGAAAGTGTGGAAATCGGGGCTGAGAGATGACCTGAAACGACGGCTTTTTGTTGCAACAGTCGAGTCTGTGCTGCTCTATGGAGCGGAGACACGGACGCTTACTGTGCAACAAGAGAAAGCACTTGATGGGGTCTACACTCGCATGCTCAGAATAGCCCTCAACGTGTCTTGGAGAGATCACGTACGGAACGTCAACCTATATGATTGCCTGCCAAGAGTGTCAGCCAAAGTCCGTGAGAGGAGGATGAGACTGGCGGGACACTGCGTTCGGCACCCTGAGTTGTCTGCTAATCCCCTCATACTTTGGGAGCCCACACAGGGCAAAGCAAGAAGAGGTAGAGGTCGGGCTACCTACACCAGTGTACTGCGGAATGACACAGGCCTTGACAGCATGAACGAACTCAGGACTGCCATGCTGGACAAACTGGTCTGGAGGTGCCATATTCATGGAACCCGAGATGGCATAGGTTAAGGCCAATATACGCCCTCGCTTTAGTAGTAGTAGTTGAGAGCCAAGGCCGAGCGGTTTAGTGCATCGGACTTGCGTTCTGATGGCTGAGTTTTCAGGGTACACCCCGCTAAAAAAAACACTCCCATAGCAGCAATGTTTAATACGAAATATTAAAAAATCACTTTAAAAAGTATATATTGACAATATATTGATTCATGTCTTACCATTAATTTTATTCTCAATGTGGATTGTCCCGTCGAGTTATTCTCATCCCAATGGAAACCACCCTATACACTTGTGAAAATACCCACACTGATGAAAAGCATCCATTTTGGAAAAAGGGCCCTTCGCTTGGAAGCAAAGTAGACTTTTTCAGGGCCTATAGTGCATCTCAAAGTTGGAAGTCAAGGATCCCAAGTCATGATATTGGACTATTACACAATCCCTCCAACGTATGGACCTCAAAATCTTCAGAAAAATTTGAGGGCATACAAATTATGATAAACAGCTCGGCTCACACTATTTAGTGGTACACCCCTCAGAGTGTGGTTTGGAATCCTGACTCGTACTTCTTTGTGCCTTTTACTCACACATCCTACTTCATTAATACATTGCGCGGGTTCTACGGTCCTCGTCTTAGGAAGTCTTGAAGAAGCAGTTACATCACAATCGTATTTGAGTAGTTTTTAAGAACTCCTTCAATTCAAAAACATATATAGGGGCAGTTCCATGGTTACTCACGTTACATTTTTGAGGTATTGGGCCAACTCTTAATGCCATAATTTCTTTATTAAATACATTTCACTCATCATTTTTTCACAGTCGTTGCATTATACCCAGACCTTACTTAATAGTACACACAAATAATTTAAGAAATGTGTTATATGTACGCTATATAAGAGAAAATAAATGCTGGTTACTCACGTTACATTTTTCGGACATGCATAAAATGTTGCCTTTTCTCTTATATAGCATACATATGACAAATTTATGAAATTCTTATTTTGTGCTGAGTAAGGCCTGGGTATAATGCAACTACTGTGAAAAAAAATGATGAGTGAAATATATATTATGGCATTAAGAGTGGGCCCAAAACCTCAAAAAATGTAACGTGAATAACCATGGAAATGCCCATTATAGTCTTCTATTACCTAGGATATACAGTTGCTTCACTTTCATTATGAGTCTTCCCATTCCATGAGTTCAGATAATCCATGTTCGTTTTCAGCTTTGCATTATAACCCTATTATGCTGTTTTAAACATCGGCCTGTTTGTCTGCCCTGTACATTTCCCACTCCTTTGTTTGTCCTTTTCCCGCTGCATTTATAATACACGGCCTGGCATAATAACTACAAAGCTTTTTAATTGTTAATCAGTAATTTTTTAAGGCTGATGCAATTACAAAATTGACGAAAGAGATATGTAATTGTTCCACAGTCTAATGCACTTATGAAGGAGGCCGCAGATGGCATCCATTTTTTTTATTTCCCGTGAAATTTAACTTCTCAAAATCGTACAATTGGGGGAGGGGGAAAGGGAAGTTGTAGACGTTTTTATTCCAAGCCCGGGCATGGTGGTGCGTATGGGGGGTGCTTATAGGGAGAAGGTAAAGCATGGTCCTGCGAATGGATTTATAGGCCTATATACTTTGAAAGAAAGAACAAAAATTCAATTTTTGAATCTCAAGTTGTGTTTGTTTATAGTCTATATCACAGAAGAATGACTGCATTTACAGCACTGGTCTTGTTGGCATCGCTTGCCGAGACAGTGATATCCACTGGAACGTGCCAACCAATATCAAACAAGATGAGTCAGATGCGGAAAGGTGCATACAATCAAATGTACCCGATACGCGAGCACGTCTTACCGGGAAAGACTTTCAGGACCGAAATGACGGATTCACATCTGAAGTGTGCAGTATACTGTCTGCGAGAAGACACGTGCCTATCTTTCAACTTCTGTCAAGATGATGGGAGATGCGAGCTCAACTCGGCGGCGTACGACACAGAAGCTGACCTCCTGCCAGCTGTTAGATGTTTTTACTTTGACGAAACATTTCATGCTGGTAAGAGGAATAAATATTATTTTGAAGAAATAACACGTTAACGGAAAATTGTTGAATGGTAATTTTAAGGTTTATTATTTTCTTTAGACTGTACACTCACCTGTGGAAACGGAGGCAAGTTAGATGTCTTGACTTGTCGGTGTTTGTGTAACTGGGGTGGTAGTGACCAGACCTGCGACTCATGTAAGTAAAGCAAAGACTTAGCAGGTTTTTTCTTATTCTTTAGCCTAAAGTCAGTAAACACTTAAGGAAAAATGTCTGTAAACTGCGTCCATACATGCCCTTAAATCGAAGGTACAACCTTGGAGATGTTCGAAAAATCTGCTTCAATCTACGATCGATGCTTACTTTGAATCAAGATTAACATTAACCAACCTGTGAAATTGTCAACTTCTAACGTTGTATCGTTTATGATAAAATATTGAAAGCAGTTAGAGATTTGTATTGATTTTAATGCTGAATGTAGGAAAGATAACTTTCCCTCAATTCCAAGAGGAAATTATTTCACTTAGAAGTGCCTCTGACAAAATTATTTTACATGTAGATTTATAGCATCACCCACTTTACACCAAGTCAGTTTAACATTTTAATTAATTTTGTTTGTGTTATTTTTGAATTACAAATTGTATGGCATTGCCTATTGTATAGAGTTGCCTGAAATACCGCCCTCATCGACAAGTTATTATGTTGGTCCGGTTTATCATTATGTAATTAGTGGTACTGCATCAAAATAATTAACCAATGAGAGCTCAGAGATATTGGAGTGTACCAGTGCTTTTGGATAAAGGCGATGGGGACGAGCGAATGCATCATTATGCAATGGGTGGTACTATATCATCAATGCAATATCAGACATAGACTGGTCCCCTGTCTTTATCCTATATCAAGGATATAGACAGGCTCCAGGCGTACCACTCAAGGGGTTTCATTGGATACGTTGAGCTGAAGATCTGACGTCACGCTTCGAGGCTCGCGGGGAGCGACCAACCAAGGTCAAAGTTGAACATCGGGGGAAAATATGGCAGCCGCACAGCGTAATTCACGCGCCTCAAGCTCAAAGTGTGACGTCAGATCTTCAGGCTATATCACACATTACCGTCTGGTAATGCGCCAGGGCCTCATGTTTATCCCAGAATGTGAGCATCTTCAAAAAGTTACCGTTTCTAAAACTCTATAGAAATCCCTGAGAAGAATACAAAATTACGCAACCCAGCCAAGCGTTAAAGGGGCAATATCGTCACGATCAATATGACATGGAATCGGAGTGCTAGCTTTAGATATGTCTGAGCAAGGTACTTAACCATAATTACTTCGTCCTTCGGATGGGACGTAAAGCCGTAGGTCCCGTGTGTTGTGTAATGCACGTAAAAAAGAATGCGCCTTGAGCACCACTTAGTTGGTGGATACGTGCGCTATATAAGTCCACACATTATTATTATTATTATGATAATAAACACAATCGGCGACTCCGAGCTAGTAGTGGTCACGTGATGTATAGTGGGTACAAAATAACAACAAACCAGCAGTGCGCTGTGTATAAACATAGGGAGCTCCATGGAGGGTTTTAAAACAACGACCCATTGATAGCTGTAGTGAATGGCAAGGGAAGGCAAACTGAATGTTCAAAATCATGTTATATTCATTCTAGAATCTCTGTGCAATTTAGGCTCTGGAATTCACGTAATGCTTTGTGACTTTGTCAAAGTCGTAGGAGACTGGCGTACTAGTACTCTACTGTATTTACTAACAGTCGTTTTCCCGGTTTCGGATTTTCCCGGTTCTGGATAGCTGTAAATTAAAATATCTGTTTAATCCACATCGCTTCAGATACTTTACTGAGGTGAGGAATAACTAATGAACTATCTAATGTGTAATTTTCATCCACTAAACTGCGACCGTTGTGAAGATATTAATCATTTAGTGACGCAAACTCGGTTGAACACTAAGTCGAAAACGTTAAAATACGAAGGTCCCCAAAAAGCGACATTGACGTTCTTTGCTGCCGACTGGAAAATGTAGTTACGTTTTTCAACATCGAATTTTTCTAAAGTTCTGAAAATTTCATGTTTTTTTTTTTTAAGTCTGTGGTGTATTTTTATATAAAAGAGTTGAACAAACATTGAAAATCGCCCCAAAATGAGTGGTGGCCGAGCCTTGCCCTAGTTCCGGATAAAAACTTCTTCGCGCATTGATAATGTGTGTAATGTTTGGAAATTAAAATTGGGAACATCTCCGATCGATTTAGAGAACTTAAACTCGTGTTCCAACCAACAAATGCAACATCTATGATGTGCCTTGTACAATGAGCAGAAGCACTCGGAAGAAGCCATGCTTTTCCATACACTGCGCGTCGCTTGCTTGGTTTGTTTACATTTTATACCCACTATGAGTCACGTGACTCCGGTCGCCGATTGTGTCTATTACCGTTGCCGCTGTATAAATGAAGCAATAATTTCAGTCACTGTGTTCATTTTAAACAAGGGCACTGATTCCATGCCCTGTTGAAAGTGTGCTCTGATCGTCACGATATTGCCCCTTTAATTGTATTGGCACAAGTCATTACTAAGTAATTATTGTCGTAGTTTTACAGTGATTAAAGATGCATCACCTTTGTTTTATTTTTCATGATTTAACCAACCCTCGCGGTGATCACGTTTTATAGATACTCCTCAAAAAAAGAAACGCAACACCTTTTTTCCTTGTTTTTAGAAAATATCCATAACATTTTTATTTGTCCCTTAGTTCATAGTCTTAATAACGTGTATGACCCCCTCTAGCGTCTATGCATGCATGGATTCGACTTCGCATGAGCGCACCAGCCTCCGAATACATTCCTGCGGCATCCGTCGCCATTGTTCCATTAGCGCATCAGTTAACTGGTCCACAGTGACGGGCTGTACCTGTTGTTCATGAACGCGTCTACCGAGTTCATCCCACAAATGTTCAATGGGTGACATGTCCGGACTAAATGCAGGCCATGGTAGAGCGTCAATTTCCTCCTGCTGAAGCCACTCCCGAATCACCCTAGCAACGTGAGGTCGGGCGTTGTCCTGTTGGAACAAACGCAAATTCTCAAGTTCCTGCATGTACGGCGCGACCACTGGGATGAGGATCTCATCTCTGTATCGTTGGGCATTGAGGGGACCGTCGACCACCACTAGGTCTGTACGTCCACACCATGACGCTTGGCCCACCGTACCTGTCACGTTCTACCACACATGCGTCACTGTATCGTTCACCAGGTCGGCGATAGACTCGAGCTCTACCATCGTTATGTGAAAGGCAGAACCTAGACTCATCAGAGAATAGAACCTAGTTCCACATTCGTTGGGTCAAATTCCGATGGCGATTGGCCCACTGCAGTCGTGCCACTCGCCGGGCGTTTGTCAGCTGCGGTCCCCTGTACGGTCGTCGGCACCTGATGAGGTTGTCAGCACGAAGACGGTTTCGAATGGTTTGGTCATTCACACGATTGTTATGGATGCCAGGAGTTTCTCTTGCCGTTTGGCGAGCAGTTCGGAACCGATTACGTAAGTGCTGCAGCCGAATATGGCGGTCCTGGTTTTCATCCGTTACACGTGGGCGACCACTGCTACGACGGTCAGATGTGCTTCCGGTGGTTCGATAGTGTTGTTGGAGTCGAACAATTGTGGATGCATTCACATTGAGCTCCCTAGCAACGGCTCAGGCAGCCATACCTGCATCGAGCATCCCAATCGCACGCCCTCGGTCTGTAACAGAAAGCCGTGGCATCCTGCTGTGAACGTACAGTGCAAAACAAAGTCAGGTTTTGGGTACGTGGGTAGACTGACTACCTGCATGTGCAAACAAATCCCAGACTTTATCATTACGTAAGACTTTATTCACAGTTCCGTCAAAATCAGGAAACCGCCCAATGTCGGAAATCAGTGATGGGTATCGAGCGCTGAAAAGGCCTATTAGAAGGCTTGTGACGTGGTTAAATAAATCATCAATACTGGAACATTATGAACTGGCTACCAAACAACTTAAAGGAAAAATTCAAGTGTTGCGTTTCTTTTTTTGACTAGTAGAGAAAGAGATGGAAACTGTTATAATTATGATCTTCTATGTTTAAAAAAAAATTGTCGTCCGGCGGGTTTGGGTTTGGGTTAGGGTTTAGGTTAGGGTTTGGGTTTGGGTTTGGGTTTGGGTTTGGGTTAGGGTTAGGGTTAGGGTTAGGGTTAGGGTTCGGGATTAGGGATTAGGGGTTTGTGTTAGGGTTAGGAGTTAGGGTTAGGGTTAGGGTTAGGGTTATGGTTAGGGATACGGTTAGGGATACTGTACCAACAATAATTAATAAGTTTTTAGATAATCCATTGATCATGTTATCATCTGGTAATCTCTTCAATATTCAATCATTGGTCATTGACAGTGCCCGATGACACCCCGTCGTGCGCCACATCTGATAGCCCGGTGACTTTTCCTGAAGTTGGTAGTTTCGAAACATTTCCGCTGCGACTTCTTTTCGCCGCGGAGACCTCGATTACCCAACTTGAGATGAGGCTACAAGATGCTCAAGGACAATGGATATACAAAATCTGTAAGTCGTTTTTTTTTGTTTTTGTAATAACATATCTGTTTTATTGATGAAATTCTTGCTACCCAAGGATCTGAAAAAAATATCCTGTCTCTTAACAAACACTACCGTTTTGACCAATTGGTCAGTTTATGGTAATTATTCCTACACTAATTTTTGTCACAACGACAATATATACCAGAATTATGAGAAACGGACAAAACATCATTTTATACAATCTGATTTATACAATCTGATTTAACAAGTCAATAGAGGTGAAATGTCACTATTAAAATGGAATTGCACCATCAATCTTTTTCACGTTGTGACAACATATCTCAGTTTTATTGATGAAATTCTTGCTTTGGAAATTATACTGAACAGCAAAAGAAACGCAAGTTCCGAAAAAACGAAATTTCAGAATAGTAACCATTCGCATGTTAGAAAAGATGATGGTAAAATGATGTAATGAGTCCAGGTGATGTAATGTCATACAGTTTGGCGTCCATACTAAACATTCGCACAAACGCAACCACAGTGAAGTTAAACCATGAATTGTGCACGTGCATTGACAGGTGTTGGTGAAACACGTGGATTGTCACTCTAAGGCATCCTTTATAAAGGGCTGCGTCAGAAAAACATTCGTTGTTCGCTCTAGAAGGTGTACACTTTACGCAAACGATGCCAAGACTTTCGACTGTGCAAAGAGGAGTGGCCCTTGGGATGTTGCAAGGCGGTATCTCTGCAACCGATGTAGCCAGACAAGTTGGATGTCATCTCACCACCATCACACGACTTGCCCAACGTTACCGGCTGACAGGGGTCGTCGCTGATCGTCCACGTTCCGGTGACAACTTCTGCACAAGATCGGTTCATCCGGGTCACTCATCTAAGGAACCGTACTCAAGCAGCATCAAGAACAGCAGCCTTAGTTCAGGGACCAAGAGGACCAGTATCCGCCGATACCATTAGACGTCGACTACGGGATGGAGGACTCCACTGTCGACGTCCATATGTAGGGCCAATATTGACACGACAACACCGTCAACGACGTTTACAGTGGGCCCGGCAACATCAATGTTGGCGACGTACTCAGTGGCGCCAAGCTTTCTTTTCAGATGAGTCTCGCTTCCATCTTTCACATGCTGACGGGCGTTTACGTGTTTGGCGCCGACGTAATGAACGTTACGCGGATTGCTGTGTCATACAGGCAAACAGATGGGGTGGTGGCAGTATGATGGTCTGGGGAGCGTTCTGTTACAACCACAGGTCTCCCGACAACGTGAAACTGCTGTCGTGTATAGAGATGATGTTCTTCGTCCTCATGTTGTTCCAATGTTTGCTGCACATCCTGAACTGCAGTTCTTCCAACAGGACAATGCACGTCCTCACACAGCAAGGGTGTCGATGGCGTGTCTCATTCACAACAACATCAACGTCCTTCCATGGCCGTCACTTTCCCCAGATATGGCTCCTATTGGGCGTAGGATAGCTGCCGGGAGACAGCCAACTACAGTTGCACAGTTGGAACAGAGATTGGTGTTTGAGTGGAACCACTTGCCTCAGGCATTCTTCCAGACTCTTGTAAACTCTGTGAGGCGACGTTGCACCGCCTGTGTGCAAGCCCAAGGTGGACATACACGTACACGCTACTGAAAAGACTGTGACTTTTCACTGAGGGGGGTATCTCCTTTTGGCGGACTGTGGTAAATGTGAAAATCTTGCAATGCAATTTCAACAGTCACTTTCAGCTCACAAATTGAAAGCAGCATTTTTCATTAAATGAGTGATTAGAATCAAAATGGTTTGTCTTCTGTTTGAAAACTTGACAAGACCTCGGACTTGCATTTCTTTTGCTGTCCTCGGACTTGCGTTTCTTTTGCTGTTCAGTATATAAAACAATTGATTACCATTTGTTGCCATCGACGTATGTACTATGATCAAAGCACTGTAGACTCATTGCTTTCTGAATGTCTGCAGAGACAAATCCACAGGCAACTTTAGGCCATAGGGCGGGAATTGAACGGATGAATTTTATAAACAAAATGCAAATTGTGGTACCAACTGCTTTATATTCTAACCGGCCTGTCGTTATCGGGCAAGCTTGGTGGTCGAGATGTTAAGATGTCTGCAATAGTAAAGTAGGAGGTCGTGGGTTCTATTATCGCCTGAATGTTATGTAGAGGGTGTTTATTTTTCCAAAGCAACACGTCGGTGTTGGGCAAACATGTAAATCAATTGTTTAGTATCTCAGTATGGTTCAGTAAGGAACACAGCGGTATAGGGGGCTGGAACGTTTAACATGCCCTTTTTGTATAAAGGATCCCATTTCTGATCGGGAAACCTGGGGAATAAGCTTCGGGTAAGGGGTGAGACATGTGCTTCATGGCCCCTCATATATCTTACCCGCCCCCCCCCCCCCACACACACACACACCACTGGTAAATAGTTTTGTGATCACCCATGTTTTTGGACCTTTTTACCGGTGATTCCTGGTAATTTTAATATGTTTAATTTGAAAACTATAGTACTTTCTTCGTAGAAAGGCAAACAAATTTAATTTAAAATGCGGAAAATGGTTAGAGGCACTTTCAAATGAATGTTTTACGGACCCCATCATAAATTCATTTATTATCAGATTTAGAAATTGCTGGGAATTAGTCTCCTGGTGAAAAGTAACAAAACACAAAACAGCCACACAAATCTATCTTGCACTACACGTATAATTATTAAAGACTTTCTTGAATAGAATGGACGGAAAATAATTATTAGACTTCAGTGGTTAAATTGAATAGATATAAGTCATCAAATAAATAATGAAAATTATTTGTATTATTTTTGCACAGACGTCAACATCGGGACATCGGAATTATATATCGAGAAACGTAGATATAATAGTACACATGGTGTGATAGACGTATTCGTCAATTTGACTGTAGAATTTCCTCACTTCTGGGTGACCTATCACGACGGTGTGATTACTTTTGGCGTACTTGGGATTGGCTACCCACTTATTGAGTATGCAGATCCGAATTTCACAACCAATGAGGTGGCGAACATCCGGCTTAATTCAACTAGTGAAGCAGTGTGGAAGTTCTATGACACATGCTTTCGTAAACTGGGCCCGTAATTTATTCTATCTGAAATACCAACAGTCCAATCAAAAAGCCTCACATTAGCATTGTGATTACCTAAGGCCAAACAAAAAGTCTCCGGTTTCTGGTTCTAGATTGCCTTCAAAATCGGTGTGGTGACGCGGTTTTTTGTTTCTTTTTTGTTTTTTGTTTGGGAATTGTTTTGAAAAAGTGATACACATTGGCCTGTTGGAAACATACCAAACTTCCCATACACAAAGTATGGTGGCTAAGAGAGGCCGCACAAATCAGGCAAACGTTAATACCCCTATGTGAAAAAGTCTTTTAAAACACAGGAAGGCAGAATTCCAATCGATCCAGCAATATTGGCTGCAATTGTACATCGCTTGATGAAATAAAATAACACTAAAAATGCCAACACGCGCGCGGGGACCAGAAACCAGAGACATTTTGTGTTTGGCCTCAAGCCCTATTGCACTAGAAACAGTATTTTGGAGAGAAAGTTTTACACAAAACGTACTTGTGATGGTATATCAATAATCCCTTGAAATCTTTCCGAAATCTTTTTTTAGTACATTTAATCGATTTGAAATTATTTCGCAAATTAGTTGTCCTCCGGAGACGTTGATTCCACGTTTGAATGAATGCGAGAAATAGGCCTATTAAAAAAAAATTAAAAAAATAATTAAAAAAACAGCGCATTTTCACTAATTTCTCGTTAACGACACAATGAAATTTAGTGAAACTTTCACAGGTTGGTTTGTAAACATATAATTATAGGCTATTTTAATTCTTATAAAGTATGAGTGCATTTATAGATTATTATCAAGTGTATAATAACCTTTAAAACATAAAACAGAATACAAATGAAAACAAATAGACAATATAACGACAGAAAACATGTGATGTTACTTTTTATCTTAAAGCATAATACAAAGCATAAGTCTCCTACCACTAATTTGTTTAAAATCAGTACATGATAATATAAAATATTTAAAAAGAATTGCACATTAAACATTATTATACTTACTGTATTATACACCAATGTATTAATCATTATCAACTGCAAAGTTATGTGTTCTACTAATGTTTTAAAAGCAGTGAATTTTTATTTATTTATCTGTAAAAGCAAAGCATTTGTTGGGTTGAAATCTTATTTTACCTGCGACAGTTTTAAGTCAATATTAACTGTATATTTCAACTTGATAAACGTATCGATAAAATAGATAAGGACTCTTAATGATATTATGCACCATTCAGCCTCTATAAACATAAAGCTTCTGGGACCCTTGGGCGGGCCACGCCCATCTTAAACCATCCGGATGTTATGACGAAGAAGTACTGCTCTGTTCCTGGACTGCCTTTCTCAGAATCCATACTTACTTGGGAGCCAGGAGTCAGTCCGGATAGCAGAGGAGGAATTTCACTGGATGACCAACGTACTAAGTAGTCAGAGATTTAACAAGGGCATCCAGAAACCGATTGGTGTGGGAACAGAGGTTGTGACACCTCAAGTTGCGAAAGAGATGGTTGAAGTAGCTCCGCCTTTTTATGACAAACTCTACGCAAAACGCATTCCCCTCATCTTTGAGGGGAGCCTGTAAAGGACAGACCATGTCACTTTTTACACGTTGCGTGACCTTTAGAGTACCAGGGTGATTTCCCTTTGTGTGAATCTGTATGCAGAGTTTGTACATTTTGTACTTCTCCACATAACATCATGCAAGTGCCTTATTAAAATAAATGTTGGCAGAATTTATCTTCCGACATCTCAAAATATCGAATGTTATGTGTCATAGACCAGTGTACATTTTGTGCCCGGCGCAGTTTGACCTTTGGGGTTCTTTTGTAAACATGTGATGTCATTGGTCACATCATCTATACAACATTGATTTTGTTTCCATCGGCTAAAATTTATTAAAATGAATATTGTGGTTTAAATACACTGGTCCATAATTTATATGACCATAGTCTCAGCCCACCCTTAGCAATGTTGAAAACTTGACCGATGTAGTAACGGTAGTGACAGTTGTATGAAATACACAAACTTTGATTTGAAAAACTGATAAATAAAATTAAACTACAACAAAATGACGCTTTCTTTTTGCATTATTTAATTGTAACCACGAAACAAGTAGTAAAATAACATTGTCTTTAAAGGCATGGTTTGGCATTATTGGGTGTTCTGTTCAAACTTGTAAAATGTCTCATAGTGAAGGTACAACAGTGGTATTTGAAAACGAACATTACTCTCAACCCTCTAGTTTCCAAGAAATATATCATAAAATAACCTGTGTAAATATCACCACAATGGGGGTCTCACGTTTTTGAGAAAGCAATGAAGAACTGTTACATGTTTTATTTATGTTTTACAAACAGTTGCTATCTAGCACCTTTTTTGTAAATTTGACATTACAATTGTTGTTTTCTCTAAGATGAAAGCAATTCAGACGAAATAATTTGTAGACATCATTAAACTACTTAACACCTAGTAAGCTTTTAAATAATACATTGCAGTTACATTGATACCACTGTTGTACTGGCTTCCCTTTAATTGCAATTTTTGTATACTAATTAATTTAATTGTTTTTTGTATACTAAATGTATCATGAACCATCAAGTGTATATAATTATCGACATTTCTTTCCCTGAACTATCATAATGCATGTACCACCAAAAATCACCATATTGTTATTATCTATATTTTATATGGAGATGATAAACTTACTAATTTATTAAAATGCTACTCTGTTTTATTATGTTACGGAAATTAATTAACGCTAATCTAACAAAAACTTATTTGTATGGGTAAAAAGGTAAATTATAAGATAGGTTGGTTGGTTAGAAATATTTGTTTGTTGAATTAAACTGAAGTATATCACAGTGGCATTCTGATATGATATAATACTTAACAATAATTGTAATAGTTCTTATATAGCGCCAAATTTCATCTAGCAGAATACATAAGTTGGTCACAAAAAAGTTTCAACTTCGTGTGTCATTTACATTGCAGTTAGTGTGGATTTATATGCAAAAATCAGCCATCTTGAATTCCATACGAGTCGAGGAGGGATCCCTCTTGAAATTGATAATGACCCGAGAGACCTTCATGGCAATTGCATGCTGCAACGGTAATATTTTGCTAAGCCACCCTATAATACGTACGTTTTTTTTAGTAATACCAAACACCAAAGACCCGTATTAGGCCAGACCCGTATTAGGCCAAACACGATGAGAAATATCATTAATAAGTAAGATAATAAGATGCGCATCCAACGTCAAGAAAATAAATGTCATAGATTTGACTTCGCTCGTACCTCCAGCGCAGTTGGAGTTGACCAGCAAAAAAGGGTCCCCAGGCGCGAGACCCACTTTGGGTCAGACTGACCCAAAATCCGAGTCCGAAAAGTCTGACGCAGAGTCTTGCTGACCAAGTTTCTGGGTAGACGGTACCGCATGACTTTTCTGGGTTCAGTACTGACCAGGGAGCTTTTAAAGCGTATTTTCTAAACTAAGGGATTGTTATTAATTTATCGAAAGGTTTGTTCTTGAAACAGTTTTAAAGTGAACATAAATTGCTAAATGATGCAGAGGATTTAAAATTATAACTATCCATGTTACTTTTCGACTTCCGGTACTACATCTCAAGTCGTCTGCTTGGATAGACCGCAGCGGGTAATACAAGCGAATCATGATTTATTGCAGTCTAGTCACACAGGCTACGTGGGTTGGGTCCTTTCTCTATGGTTAGTTAGATCGACCTTTCCAAGAATCTGGTCATCATCGACACGAAGACGGTAAGGACTATCTTTGGCCTGACCTCGACCAGCTCCTCGGGCTGAGCGTACACCCTGCAGCCGACCCTTCGAGCCACAGAGACGGCATACTTGGCATTGGACAGCAAAGAATCCTGTAGATAATGGAAACAATTGTACAATACTAATTTGCAGTAAAATTGGTATTAAAACCCACACAACTTCTGGGTCAGAATTAACGTGGAATACAGTTGTATTGGTGTCGCACCTATTATCATTATGTGTATAGACTAACCTGGAAACTGGGTCAGAAAGAAATCGTATCATAAATTACTGACCCAGATTCTGGGTCTGTCTGACCCCGAAATGGGTCGAGTACTTACGGACTCCTTTGTTCCCCCAGATTGGGACCTGGAGTGTAATTGGAGATATTAATAATAATAATAATGTATAGATTTATATAGCGCACGTATCCACCAACTAAGTGGCGCTCAAGGCGCATTATATTATTATCCCTGCTCATAAGGCTCATAAATCATTCCTGAAACCATCTCAGCTCCCTGGGGAGTATACAGCTCAATTGCTGCCATTTCTAGCGCATATAGAGCAAACCATCTCTGCCTTCACAGGTACCCATTTAACCCCTGGGTGGAGAGAAGCAATTATGGTTAAGTGTCTTGCTCAAGGACACAGGTGTCACGGCCGGGGCTCGAACCCACACTCTGCTGCTGGCAACACCAGAACTTGAGTTCAGTGCGCTAGACCGCACGACAATCCACTTTACGTGCATTATACAACACACGGGACCTACGGCTTTACGTCCCATCCGAAGGACAAAGCAATTATGGTTAAGTACCTTGCTCAAGGATACAAGTGTCACGACCGGGGCTCGAACCCACACCCTGCTGCTGGCAACACCAGAACTTGAGTTCGGTGCGCTAGACCGCTCGGCCACGACACTCCATGGGCGTAAATACCGAGGGATAGACCCCCACTTTTCGGACCGGGGGATGGTCCATAGGATTTTCCCTCAGAATTTTTGGTTTGTTTAATATAAATATTTATTGTCCGTCTCTTTGTTTGTTTGGGTGTTATGTTTGGTTGTGCGCAAGTGGTTGGGGTCAGGGGGTTCGAACCATTCCCCCATGGGCCTGCCGATTTAATTTTTGTTTAGTAAAATTTAAAAAAAAACGGAGAAGAGAAATGATACATAAAGTGATGTTTCAAGCGGTGTTTCGTTTTATTTTTATTTTTTAAATATTTGTTTTGTGTTTGTTTGTTTGTTTGTTTGTTTTTTATGAGGGGGTATTCCCCTGTTTCAATATCCCCCTCTCCCTCCCCCCCCCCCACATTTCGACACGGATTTACGCCACTGGTATTAAGAATATAATTACATCGTCAGTATCTTGTTTGACCAGGCTGTAGTCAATTTTTCCAGGCGCTAATGCATCAATCAGATCAATGACCGAGTAACTGGTGCTTATGGAGACATCCTTGAAGCTGGTAATACGGCTTGACTTTCCGGCGTCGCGCAGCTAAAAGAAACGTCAGTTGAAAAGGTTTGAGTAAACTCAAAATGAATGTACAAAAACGGTGTACATATAAACTCCTGCTCATTGCTTTTTGGTTTTTGGATGGTGTTAAAACTGTTATCATTGTTGAAAAAATGATATGAAATATCAAGGAATGTGATGAAACATTTACTTCAAGTACCAATACACAGATCCCGCATGTTAATCAAAAAGCACGGATTGAAGGTTACGCCTTTCCATGATATACGTTAATACCTCGGTCAAGCGCTTTCATATGCGCAGAATGGGAGAGGCCTTTAACATGCTGGGTCGGTCTATGGTATGTACAGGCTATACAAGACTGATACAAAGGAAATGTTGGCAAATACGTTCTCTCTATGAATCACGATAAATATTCAAAAACCGTCATGTGAAAATCCCAGCTTATTACATTTTGTTGTTTTACGATAAAATGTAAATATTATTAAGTGACATTTAGGAAAGCGTGCTCTTTCCGAATCTGGAGATGATTTTACTTTCCTTTAAACTTACAGAACCTCTGACAAAATTATTTATATCATGATCACCTGATACACTAAGAAATTGTTTTAATACTCATACCTTGTATCTGGATAGTATTCCAACAATTGTATTGTTTTTGTACACAATAAGAAATAACGGAAACCTTTTCCTTACTTTTCCATTAACAAAGTTAACGATCTCTTGGTCCTTTTACAGCACTGGTATACCGGTACTTTGTAACTTTGACTAACAGACCTATAGTATGCGCCCTCATGAGTTGCCAAACGATAGCTAAAACGAAAAAGAAAAGGCAAATTCATTTCTCATACTTCTAAAGCCTGATATACACTTCTGGTAAAATAAATGTCGATACGTCCTTTGCTGAGAATCAAGTTTCATGATATTTCATTGTTTCATTAACGCGGAACGAGTGAAAATGCATTCAGATAATTCGTATTCATTTTATTAAACTGTAAATTTCCGTGTCATGAAGTCAAAAATATTTTCACAAACGCGAAGCAAATTTCAACGTCGTCAAATTCTTTGACATTTGCTTCGCGTTCGTACAAACTGGCCTTTTTTACAGTGTAAGGATGGATACAGCTGGCTGCAATAAAGGGGAGGAAGCGTTGTTCTCATCTAATAAGAGGTGGGTACACGCTATCCGCATCGTGCACAAGCTGTCGAGGGCACCTGTCGAGGGCACCTGTCGAGGGCACCTGTCGAGGGCACCTGTCGAGGGCACCTGTCGAGGGCACCTGTCGAGGGCACCTGTCGAGGGCACCTGTTGTTCGATCACTGTTGATCGATAGGGCAGCGATAGTGTTTTGCGTTTGGCATATTTTGCAGTTGATGTACATGTATACACTCACTGGCCAAAAGTATTGCAACATGCTCAAAATAACACTTTACAGTAATAGGTGAGATGATCATTTAATCTGATTTCATCGATCATGTATTACATAATTTCCGAGCAAGAACAGTAAAAAAGAACATTGACTTCAGAACACAGGCACTTTCAAGAAGTCTTAAGTAGTGTAAATAAAATAAAATAAATTATTGTTACACAGTTCTCCAAACTGAACTTTGGTGATGTTGCAATACTTATGGACAGTGAGTGTACGTACGCGTGGGTATCTCCAGCGATCATCGGAGTACACGCGCGTATGTGACATGCGTCAAATGAGGGCGTCCCACATCTAAATTATAAGCTTTACATACGGTCTAAGTTATTCCACGTAAAACGACTTACCCAATGTTTGCGTCTTTTTAGTGCCGTAATATATGTCATATCCACCAATTCCAACCAATGAGAACCGTAAATAATGCATAAGTTCGATGGCATAGTTGCAGTTTTCAATTTTTTTCATGGCACCCTCAATGGCTTTAAAGGGAGGTAAGTTTACTTTCTTCCAGTCAACAATGCCTTTTTTCACGATGTCGCAGAGCTGTTGATGAATAGATGTGCAGGAAGAGTAATGTCAGAAATAGAAGATGATCATCAGCTAAGAGACGAGATCTTAGGGGAGGGTAGGAATTAGGGAGGGGAGGGAGGAGGGAGGGAGGGGAGGGAGGGAGGGAGGGAGGGAGGAGGAAGGAAATGAATTGAGCCTGAGACTAAATAATAAAAAGTTACATTTTGTTAAACATAAGACTGATAGGAATAAAAGCATCTATAAAAGGCACTCCAATACCGACTTGGCTTATTAGGACTGTGCATCCATACACAATTCTTGCAATTTGTATTGCAATTTGGATTTCAATGTTGTAATGTTGTAAATCCATGTATTGGGCAAGAAAACTAAAACTAAAACTAAAACTAAAAAAAACATGACAATTCATGAAAATTTGCAAAATGTCATATAACTCAATACTCAAATTTCAAATTATTATTACTCTGTAAATGAAAATTTCAAAAAATTGGGGAAAAACACTTATTGTTTATTTTGAACGCAAGGGCATCTTGAGCATACTACCTTCAGAAGAACGATACCGTCACTCAGATCAGTGTAGAGATTATTCACATACCGTGCCACATCAAGATTGTTCATCCAAGATCGAAATGCTGCAATAATAATTATTACAAATTGGCAGAAGTGAAAGCTCATAGTAACTAATCTACAGGATGCAGCACGTAGCAACATCAAAACAATGAATTTTCTTTTCGCTAATAGTGTACCATTTCCCATAGCACTCGGTGACGTTCGTAAAGCTAATTAGCATATTGATCTAGCACGTGACCCACTTCTCACAGTGCTTGTGGAATAAACCTTTACCACTCGGCAGCCATATTTGTCAGGTTCCCTGTATACGCAAGTAAAATTATAGAGCTAACTTTGAATGCATACAAGGGACCAGGATATTTCCCGACCAGGCTATTTCCCTTCCAGCCTCGGTTTGGTCACATGGATTTGTATGGCAGAATTGTTGTTTGTTTGTTTGTTTGTTTGTTTGCTGCTGCTGCTGCTGCTGCTGCTGCTGCTGTTGCTGTTGCTGTTGGTGTTGGTGTTGGTGTTGGTGTTGGTGTTGTTGGTGTTGGTGTTGGTGTTGGTGTTGGTGTTGTTGGTGTTGGTGTTGGTGTTGGTGTTGGTGTTGTTGGTGTTGGTGTTGGTGTTGGTGTTGGTGTTGGTGTTGTTGGTGTTGGTGTTGGTGTTGTTGGTGTTGGTGTTGGTGTTGGTGTTGGTGTTGTTGGTGTTGGTGTTGGTGTTGGTGTTGTTGTTGTTGTTGTTGTTGTTGTTGTTGTTGTTGTTGTTGTTGTTGTTGTTGTTGTTGTTGTTGTTGTTGTTGTTGTTGGTGTTGGTGTTGTTGTTGATCTACGTACTTCGTTCTTCCCTTGTCTCCTCGTTTATCATGTCATCAGAAATGAGTTCCCCTTGTGGCTCAATGGCATTGAAATGATTGAAGAGATTGTACAAGAAAGCTTTATTCAGTCTTTCGTTTCCCTTGACAACGTCCTGAGAACAGAGTGAAAATGTTTTTTTGAGTTTTACCATAACAAAATTATGCACCATTGTTAGGATTTCGTATAAGTTTTGAGGATTTCGTAATTCCGATATACATAATTTATTGCTTTCTCGAGCTGATTTTACCATGAAAAATAGATTAAATTTTTAAATAATCCTACAATCTTGGACAGAACCTATGAACATACCACCTACATCACTCACAATGTTGAGATAAATCTAAACGTTTCCTCGTGCGATATCACCACAAAATTCAATTAATTCAAAACGCTCACCATTGGACGGAGACATTTTTGTTTTGATTGGGAGGATTCTCAGTAAGTTATCTACAGTTCTGACCACGACTAGCTTTTGTTGGTTTACCAAAGTTAATAAGGTTAAAATGCAACATGAAATGAAAATAACTGAGAACATGTCAAAATCAAACTCAATAAAAACAAAAATGCAAAAGATATAAATATATAACAATAAATAAATAAATAAATAAATAAATAAATAAAAATAAATAAATTGTTTGTGGTTTCGCGTCTCTACCCATGCAAAGTATTTCTCAAAGGTTAAATACTGACTAAAACAACGTTTGTAAATGTACATTCAACATTACCTCTGGTCTAAGAAACCTACGACAATAGATTTTATCGGCTTGTTGTAACATCAAATTGGCTCGCAATAAAAGGTCCTTTAATCAAATAACAAAAGCAAAAAGCCATTTATTCCAAATAGAAAATGTGCAACAAAATAGATGTAAAATTACAACTGACAAAAGTAGAAACATAGGCAAATTCAGTAGTATGGTCCCATCATAACGTCAGGCCAAAAAAGTATCTGGTTTCAGGTGTCCGCGCACGTTGCGTCGCGTCGCCTCGCCTCGCCTCGCCTCAGACCCGCGCATCAGACCCGCCAAAATTGCAGCCAAAATTGTGCTGTGCTTTAAACGACTTTTTCACATAGTGGCATGAACATTTGCCCAATTTGTGAGGCCTCTCTTAGCCACCATACTCTGTATATGGGAAATTTGGTCTGTTGGCAAAACAAATGATGGCCGAAAAAACCAAAAACGGAGACTTTTTTGGCCTTATGTGTTTCCAAAAGCCGGTGAAAGTTCCTGCTTTAACTTGGCGGTACATATAGATTTACTCTGTAATAAATTCTCCATCTCTAAAAAAAAATCCGACTTTGCTTATTATTGTCTCGATGCTGCCATCGACCAACTTGACATTGGTGTTGCTGGGGTAATAATTATTATTTTCAGTGGAATTAATTGGTGCCAATTAGAAATAAAATGTCCGATGACAGGTATTGAATCCAGTTAAGGACAAGTACTTTCCTGGTTTGGATGTTATTTATAGAGTACTATGCAAGAGCTTGCCGGACGAATCACATGGTATAGCAACAGTGTAGGGCATTTCAAATCTGGGAAATTCAAATTTAAATATACATTTGCCACTGACTTGAGTCAGTGTACCAGTTAATTTTTCAAATAAAACTCGCACAAGGTGTATTTGTTTATTGACCACAATTCACTTCTTTCTTACACTCTCCTGCATCGGTGACATATCAACTCCTCTGTCAGCTGGTGCTATTTGACGAAGAAGAATTGTATAAATCTCGGAATCTCTCAAGTCGCTTAGTTCACTTAGTGTTCGTTGGATCCCTTAAAAAACAATGGCAGAGAAAACAATATTTCAAGTCAAAAGTCTTATACAAAGGGACCACAATGCCAATTTTGTTTTTACAGTTATTATTTCGCCTATCGATGCCTAGATGAAAGATCTGACATCACGCTTCCAGTGCTCGTAAAAGACGCTAGATACCGGCCTCTCATTTAGGGGAAATTATCTCTGACCATGATTGGTAGCTAGCTCGCGATCTTTGGCACAAAGTATCGAATTAAATCCCTTGAATGTGATTCTGTCCTCGATATGACATAAAGACATGGGATAAAAATATATTTGTCAGAGACTCATTTAGGACAGGTTTTGTACACGTCGACATGGCAGCTTTGGGCAGAAATAGTGTTTGTAACTAAAAGTCCTATCCTTTCAGGCATTGATTTAAAATCAATAACAAATCAGTTCAGTTCATTTATTCGTCACATACACAAATACATCCCTGATCTGTAAAAAAAAAACACTCAAAGTTTTACCCCCACTATAATACTAAAAAGGCGCCAATTATCGGACTACATGTCTTTTAGAAATTAAAGAGGCGTCATCCTGAGCTGGCCTGTTTCAAGGAATTCATTTGTTTTGATACGTAATAATCGTACGCGTAGTTTTTATTGGTGCCTTGATGGCCATCAGTACAAACAAATAAGACAACAAGGCCTACATCACAGATCAACAACACTGTTAAAAAAAAAAAAATTAATTAACAGTAAGTTGTTTTGTCAATTGTCATTACGGAGACTTCTTTATTACACAGCAGATTCTTTGTTACACAGCAGAATTTTCCCCTTGTGCATTAACAGCAGATCTGCTTAACTTTACAGAGAATAAGAACGTAACCATTTAGAAACGGCACATTTATGTATACTCACAGGAAAATATGAAAACTACGAAAGACCATTAGTGCCACTCTAAGTATATAATACTAATCCGTAATAACGGATTAGTAATCCGTTATTACGGATTAGTAATCCGTTATTACGGATTACTAATCAGTTATTACGGATTACTAATCAGTTATTACGGATCACTAATCCGTTATTACGGATTACTAATCCGTAATAACGGATTAGTAATCCGTAATAAGGGATTACTAATCCCTTATTACGGATTAGTAATATATACTGAGAGTGGCACTAATGGTCTTTCGTAGAAAACAGCAATTTCTGCTGTGTTTTATTCTTTTCAACAGAAAAACGACTGTGAACTCACAATTTTTTACAGTGAATAACAATCAATGCCAACAGCAAAATGAGGGGAACTCCCGTTTTCAAAAATTAAGTGCATGTTGCCAGCATTTGTTGCTCAGTGACATATTCCTGTACTTTTTAACAAACCAATTTAAGGTATTTGAATCATAATTCTTTACCTGCTCGACCAAGATGATAATTCACCCATCTTTGAACAATCTCCAGCGGTGTAAGTTTCAGAATGTCTTCTAGAGCTTCTCCTTCTCGAAGCAGCGAAGCAATATTCGGTACGGCATTTATGTTGATCTTTTGAACTAAGCCAATCTAAACAAAAGTTGGATAACAATTTTCAGTAAAGTTTACATGCTTTTCTTGAATTTTAGAAAAACAAACTTATGAAAAAAATATGCCTGTGAAATTCTCGCATTTATACATTACAGTCAGAAAAAGTTCCTGGATAAACCTCACTTAGACAAAAAAAAAGGGTTGATGTTTACGTGTACATCTAGAAATGATTGTGCTTTCTTGTTGCTATCCTTGATTTTGATATAGACATGTAATAGTCGATTCAATAGTTTACATTCGATACCCTCTCTTTATATCCTGTTTTGGAGGTAGGCAAACATCACGTGGGCCTATAAATTCTTATATACACTTATAAACATTTTGTACTTTGACATCCACAGAACATAACAATTTTCAAATTAACAGTGAACTAGGTTTGAGCAAGACAATACCATAATTGATTCTCTCCACCCAGGAGTAAATTGGTACCTCTGAGGGCAGAGTTGCAGTTGAGCTGTATACTCCCCAAGGAGCCGAGATGGTTTCAGGAATGATTTATAGACCTGATATTACAGCGTGTTCTAGATACTAGTGGTTTATAAGTCTTTATGATTATTTATTAATTAATAGGCATATAAACGTAAAACATTTGTGGTAGACATCGGCATAAGATTTTATTGTGCCTGATATTGTCAATATTAGAGTATCAAAGTGTGACGTCATGTACACATTGTTTTTTCCCCATTATTATTGTATGACAAAATGACAAATCTCTAACAAAATGATTCGGTGATTTTATTAACATGACGTCATTAATAAAGATTGTGCCTATCAGTGGGCGATATTATTTTTAAAGTGATTTAATGTGTCATATTCACCTCAATGATTTGCCAAAGTAGTCGAAGCACTAGATGCTGTTTACCATTTGATATATCCTCAGGGCCGATGTTCACGACGTTAACACCGATCGATGCACCCGAATTAATCCCCAGTGTGTTTGATTCAAATATGGTGTAAACATTCATCTTTCCTTTGGGTATTGCTCGTTCATCCACGGTGTCTGGAACAGCTTTATTGATCAGCTTACTGAAATATGGCCATTACAAACATTCCCTACATCATAACTATTAACTAATAAGGCCAAAAAAACCTCCGGTTTCTGGTGATCGGTCGGCTTCAAAATAGGTGCGGTGATGCGGTATTTTTGTTGTTGTATTTTTTGTATTTATTTTTTTTTGTGTTTTTGCTAACAGGAAAATTTTCCAGGGACCAATATTCCATATTATACCAAGTATTTCCCATATTATACCAAGTATTTCCCATATTATACCAAGTATTTCCCATATTATACCAAGTATTTCCCATATTATACCAAGTATTTCCCATATTATACCAAGTATTTCCCATATTATACCAAGTATTTCCCATATTATACCAAGTATTTCCCATATTATACCAAGTATTTCCCATATTATACCAAGTATTTCCCATATTATACAAAGTATTTCCCATATTATACCAAGTATTTCCCATATTATACAAAGTATTTCCCATATTATACAAAGTATTTCCCATATTATACAAAGTATTTCCCATATTATACAAAGTATTTCCCATATTATACAAAGTATTTCCCATATTATACAAAGTATTTCCCATATTATACAAAGTATTTCATATTATACAAAAGTATTTCCATATTATACAAAGTATTTATATTATACAAAGTATTCTATATTATACCAAGTATTTCATATTATACCAAGTATTTCATATTATACAAAGTATTTCCCATATTATACCAAAGTATTTATATTATACCAAGTATTTCCCATATTATACCAAGTATTTCCCATATTATACCAAGTATTTCCCATATTATACCAAGTATTTCCCATATTATACCAAGTATTTCCCATATTATACCAAGTATTTCCCATATTATACCAAGTATTTCCCATATTATACCAAGTATTTCCCATATTATACAAAGTATTTCCCATATTATACAAAGTATTTCCCATATTATACAAAGTATTTCCCATATTATACAAAGTATTTCCCATATTATACAAAGTATTTCCCATACACAAAGTATGGTGGCTAAGAGAGGCCTCACAAATTGGCAAACATTCACACCCCTATGTGAAAAAGTCATTTAAAACACAGCACGGCAGAATTCAAATCGATCCAGCAATTTTGGCTGTAATTGGATATCGTTTCATAGCACACACACACAAAATCAAAATCAAAATGCCGACGCGCGGGTCTGAGGGGATGATGCGCGCAGAAACCAGAGACTTGGCCTAACACAAATAGGCCTATGCAGGTTTTTATGTAGCCCGTGTAGTGTACATGTATATTATTAGTGCCTGGTGTGCATGTATACTAACATCCGGATTGCCGCGTTAGCGCCTTATCTAATAAAAGGTTAGCCTTTTAGGTTGGATGGGACGGAAAGTTTTCGGCTTTCGACACACGCTCCAATGAATAAACGAAAAGGTAAAGCCTTTTTGGTATAGGCCTTCTATTCTTTTTCTCTGTTATATGATTTTATTACGGTCCAGACATCATTTTCTTCCATACAAAACATCCATGTGACCAAAACGAGGCTGGAAGGGAAAATAGTCTGGCCCCTTTAATGGAACTAGAATCAGCACTATTATCGTTGTTGTATACAGGGGATCTGACAAAGATGACCGCATCAGTAGTGTGATAAAAGCTATGTTTGTGTTACATATATACACATACATATAGACTAATCCGGCGACCTGTGTTTTCCGCCATTACTGTGGTGGTACCACATTGCATGCGCGCGTCACACGCATTCTTAAATACGCGGTACGCTAGCGTTTCATCAAATAGAGTGCTCAGATTGGTCAAAGAAGCAATGAACTGCGTAGGAAACGAACGCTTGACGCACAGAATGTAGGTACCCACCGCAGTTATGGTGGCGCCCAGTGAACTGGTCTACGGATTGGCGTCACGGCCATCTTTGGTGGTACCCTGTAGTCAAGTACGATTGTAAGCGCCGATTCTCAAAAAGGAACCAGCCTATTTTCCTTATACCTGTAACGAAAGTTCCGTGGAGGCCTGCACTATGACATAAGATATTTCCTTAAATAATAATTGTTCATTAATTTATATTCCTTGAATTTACTCACTTCAGTATTAGACCATCATGCATAGCTTCAAAGAGTGAACCTGTATCACTACTAGGCGTAATTGGCAGCTTGGCCCGTACGTCTGGGTCATTTTGCAGACTGTAATTTATCCAATCTAGCTTACCGGATTCAAGTTCTGGTGTTAGCAACAGAATGTGGGTTCGAATCACGGCCGTGACACTTGTGTCCTTGAGCAAGACACTTAATCATAATTGTTTCTCTCCACCCAGGGGTTAAATGGGTACCTGTGAAGGCAGAGTTGGTTTGCTCTATATGCGCTAGAAATGGCAGCAATTGAGCTGTATACTCCCCAGGGAGCTGAGATGGTTTCAGGAATGATTTATGAGCCTTATGAGCCTTATGAGCAGGGATAATAATATAATGCGCCTTGAGCACCACTTAGTTGGTGGATACGTGCGCTATATAAATCCACACATTATTATTATTATTATTATTATTATTATTATTATTATTATTATTATTATTATTATTATTATTATTATTATTATTATTATTATTATTATTATTATTATTATTATTATTATTATTATTATTATTATTATTATTATTATTATTAACAAGAACAACAATTATATAAATGAGAATACAAGGTATTAAGGATGATGAGTAGACGTGCTGGACATCGTTTGTGGTAAGAATGATGACCCGACTCATCTTTCCTTTACACAAGATTTCCTTCACCGGAGCCTGTATAATCATGGTATAATTATCTTCAATCTATATCATTTATGCAAGGGCAGCATTGAGCAAATGTGAAGTTAAAAAAATGTATCCGAACACTCATCTGCATTGGCATTGCTATGATGTCAAATTCCCCCAACGCCTTCAAGATGTTTGCAATCTCATCAGCAGTAATATGGCCATTGTGATCCGCATCAAACTAATACAAGACAACAGATTATAGGTGATGTGTCACTAGCCTGAAGATCAACACAGTTTGGATGCACATTTCAAATTGTCGACCACTTCGATCTTCACTTCGATCTTCACTTCGATCTTCACTAAGCCCGAGATGATCCGTTGACCTGATGACACCACACCAATGTCATTTGGGTGAGTTACCAATGTTAGTGTTAATCTACCCAGTGTTACTTACCAATAAATGCCAACTCCTCGGCATGACTGTAAGTATTAACATTCTGGGTGGCCGAAACGTCCGTATCCGCTACTGTATTAATACGGTGTTTCTGGACCTTCTCAATGACACTTATTAATTTATATTTCCCACTCTGTAGATCCTTAAAAATCTGATGAAACAACAATAGTATAATTATAATGATCATTATCTTTAACATTATCTTCTCCTGAAGACAGTCAAAGCACACTGGCAGTAACGTCGGGTTAACCCACATGTTCTCCTTAATGTACAAACAGTTGAGATTACAACATGACGTTACCACAAACTAACATTATCATCATCATTTTCAAACAACAGCAGCAGCAAAAGTGTAACTCATTATTTTTTGTTATAAACATTAACATAGGCCTTTATAGGTAAAATAATAAAACATTTCAAGGGATAGTATCATCACGATCAGAGCAGACTTTCAACAGGGCATGGAATCTGTGTCCTAGTTTAAGATGAACACAGTGACTGAAAATTACTGGATCGTTTATGCAGCAGCAACGCTAATATGACCTTATCATGTGGGTATTATTTTCAGTCACCGAGTTAATCTTAAACTAGCATTCCGATTCCATGCCCTTTTGACCGTGACGATATTGCCCCTTTAAAATGGCAATCATTCACATACTGTATATTCTGTTTATGTTAAATTAATACTCTGGGCAGTACCTCTAGAAACTCGTCA
>CM055825.1:24105309-24139460 GCA_029582265.1 Zoroaster sp. YZ-2022 | reverse complement strand
GAATTGACCGCCCCTTTTATATAATCCGCTTTATCTGTTGAAAAAAAAGTTCTGCAATTTGGGATTCTTATGGTTACTACGGAACTATGTTTAATCTTTAGCAGTCCAACCTTTTTACGATCGACGACCGGGTTCCATTAATTGATAAAAGGCCGAAGACAAGAACTTCGTGCTTGACACCATTGGTTTTCCTCTGGTAGCGCTTTTGACGCTTACGCCGGGTACCAATGCGGCTATGTGTTGCACCAACCACTGAAATGCGTTTGGTTACGCCAAAAAGGTGACCCTTGCCAACCAGTTTATGTATCGGCATTGCAGCCATAATCACTATAATGTTTTACCACTATAATGAACATTTGGTGCGGCGGCCGAACGACCCTTGACTCCCGGTTTGTGTATAAGCGTTGCAACCATGAATCACTATAATGAACACCACTATATCGAACATTTGGTTATACCGAACATGACCATTGGCTCCCAGTTTGTGTATCAGCATTACAGCCATGATTACTGTAATGAACACCACTATGTCGAACATTTGGTTGCTTGCGAACATGACTCTTGGCTCTGGTTTATGTATCAACATTGCAGCCATGAATTACCTTAATGAACTCCACTATATCAGAACATTTGTGATTTATGCCGAACATGACCCTTGGCTCCCCAGTTTATGTATCAGCGGTGCATATGAATCACTGTAATGAACACCTATATGTCGAACATTTGGTTATGCGAATATGAGTATGGCTCCAGTTTATGTAATCAACATTGCAGCCATGAATCACTGTAATGAACACCACTATGTCGAACATTTGGTTATATACCGAATATGACTCTTGGCTATGAGTTTATGTATCAGCATTGCAGCCGTGAAATACTGTAATGAACACCGCCTATATCGAACATTTATTATGCCGAACAGACCCTGGCTCCCAGTTTATGTATCAACATTCGCAACCATGAATTACTATTGAAAACAACCAGGGGTAAATTTCACAGAGCTTACTAAGCAGAAAAAAATTTAACACCAGAAAAAATTTGTTAGCAAGTTTAATTGGTTTGCCAATAAACACTTTCATCAAAATGTATGCAGGTTGGCTGTTGGTCTGTTGTTCTTAGTGAAATATTTGCTAAGTAAAATAACAGCACATAAGCAACTGTAAAATTAGCTAGTAAAGTCAATCAACTCTTTGTGCAGACCCGTGATGTTCATTATAGCAGCGTTGCTGTGACCCTGGTGTGAGCAATGAAAATATGAATCTGAAGAGATCAACATGTATGAACATAAAACTTCTTACCAATAAAGAGACCGCTTTGTCTGATCGTCGTTAACCAGTTTTTCCAATGGTTGTTATTTATTTTAATTGCCTGAAACCGACCAAAAAAGTGTTTCCAACATGTGAATGGACATACGGGCTTATACTAGAACTTAATTTGAGTTGATTTATTTTATTTATTTATTTTTTTGTTGTTTTTGCCTCAAGTTTCCATAAAAATTGGGACGGGAAAATGTTGCCTCACTTTTCCCGTCCGTTGTTGACAAATTTTAGATAATTTAAACAATAGTAATAATCAACTCAAATTGTCTTCAGGAATAAACATGCATGTCTAATAAAATCTTGAAACCTTTCGTTGATTTCAGATATTAAAAAATTAACCATTGAAAGCTGCTAACGTGACTTGATAAAAATGCCCTTTTGCTGTGTTAATCATAAACGTAATCCGGTTATCGAGGTTCCAAGACAACCCCTAAGGCGCCTGGTCTGTATGAGGTAAAAAGCATGTTGCAGGCAGACCAGCTAGCTCTAATTTTCTCGCTAAACGACATGACTTCTTTACTAAATGCTCAAGCCGAGTCAAGGTTGTGCCGATGCACTGGGCTGACTTTGAAACTCATCGCTAAAATAAACTAGCGACTACTATCAGAAAATTTAACTGGAAAGTATAGATTTCCAACAATTTTGTCAAAATTAATGATGTCTTTTGGTGATAACAGAGGCCCATCCACGAGATCATGCTGGCGCATTGGAGACAGGGTGGCAGATTTTGTTGGTTTGTTTTTCAGTCACCTGGAATGTCGCGATAACTCTTGACCTTCGTTGCCATCTTTTCCATACGCCTAAACGAAAGGTTCAAAAGGCATGCACAAGAAGCGGGAGAGACGAAGACACACTAGATGCATTAATATTCATGAGCTGGATTGTTATTCATGAGGTGCTGATTATTCATGAGCAGTGATTATTCTTGAGTGTTAAACATTCATGATTGATGATAGATGCTGCATTAGAGGGTGGATGAGGGCCCTTGACACTTGGGGGAGGTATGGATTATTACGAAATTTAAAAAGGAAAGCAAAAGTGCAAAGAATTCCATTCAAACATGCCTCACCTCATTCCACTGACTTATCACCGTTCTGCGACTTAGCCACGTCCTTAAATACAACTTATACACACAGTGAGATTGCAGTGACACCATGTGCATAACAATCTCTTTGGAGTGAGTATGGGTTCCTGCAAGAAACCTTCTGGGTTGTCTTGACATTTTGATCAGTTTGTTCTGATGATCTTCATGGAGCTGCGTGCATTCCAATTAGGAGCAGTCAGTACTCCAATAGGACATTCCAAGCATTTTAAGTCTCCTTCACCACTCCTTCCCACCCCCTTCCACTCACCCAACAGATTGGAAAAACAAACCGGGATATGCAGAGCTTGACGTTTCAGATCGATCTTGTACTGGAATCCCGTCCGCGATGACTTCATTCGACGTAGCCAGATCCTGAATTTCTTCTTCTGATTGGCGGTCATCCTTGAAGATGATGCGGGTTGCTGGCCTGCTCCTCCTTACGTACATCCGGTCTTTTCAGCTCATTCTCATCCACCTCCTCGTGCCCGACCTTCTGGCTCCACCCACTGGAAAATCGGACTTGTGATGCGGTTGTATCCAAATCGACAACATTAAAGGAAGGTAAGAGCGTTGGTGTTTGTTAACTTACGTTTGTTTCAACCTTCTAGTTTTCAAAATATATCCCTACAACTTACCTGTAAAATTTCATCACAAAAAGTGCTCATGTATTTTGGGATGTTTTTTTCTGTTTTATGTTTTATAAAGTTGCTATTCAACACATTTTTTGGGTAAATTGACAGAACATTTCCAGTTGTCTCTAAGATGAAATCCATTCAGGCAATAATATCTCAGGTGGCAGACCAAGAATTGTTTTTGAAGTGGGGAGGGAGGAGTGGACACCTCACAAAAAGTCAAAAATTCTTTTCTTTGTACTGTATTCCGCCTGTAGTATTGTCAGCTTTTTTGAACCATTAAACAACATTATTTCTTCTCTTTTTTTTTCTTGGTGGTGGTGGTGGTGGTGGTGGTGGAGAAGAATGGGACACTTACCTATGAGCATCATGGACAAACATGTGGTGTGATAGTGACCTCATCATCTGAGCTCTCCTGACGTTGGCTCGTTGATCCCACTTGTCCAGATCCCAAACCTGAGTCAAAGAAATATACCAACTTGGAAAATAGGGACGCACATGGGTACAAAGCAGACCCTAAAGTGGACAGCAAGTCTTATTAGAATATTTTGCTCCCCAGTGTGTTGCGCCATGTCTCACATGCAAGTTGTGGCAATGTGACAAAAATCGGGAAGGAAAAAATAGGACTGTGTAGAAATAGGGCTTGAGGCCCACTGGGTTGTGTGCTGAAGGCTTAAGACACTTATGGAGTGTCGTGTGACGGCGATTAGCTTACCGGACTGAAGTGCTGGTGTTAACACTGGCAGAATGTGGGTTCCCGAATCGACCGGGGTGACACTTGTGTCATGAGCGAACACTTAACCTAATGGTACTTCTCTCCACCCAGGGTTAAATGGGTACCTGTGAGGGGCAGGGTTGGTTGATTAGCCCTATATATGCACTGTGTGGCAGCAATTGAGCGCTGTACTCCCAGGGAGCTGAGATGGTTTCAGGAATGATTTATGAGCCTTGTGAAGGCCTTATGAGCAGGGGTAATGTGCACCAGAGCACCACTCGGTTGGTGGATAAATGCGTATAAGTCACACATTATTATTATTATTATTAAAGACACACTCTGCTATGGGGACCTTCCTCTGGGCTTTGAGGGGCCACTGGGTTGAGCTCCCGGCAAAAATGGCAAAAGGGCCACTGGGTTGTGTAAAACAAAGGCTTAACGGTTAACGTCCGGAGGCGTTGTATACACGCATAATTTTTTGCACTATTGGATGGGACGTCTAACCGTAAAGCTCGGGAAAATGATGGTATGCATCTCGGTTGAGCCACCCGTTAATGCGGTGACATGCTTTCCGGAAGGCGTGTTACCGGCGTGGGCTTCCATTCACGGTGTGTGGGGCTCAAACCGCACAGAGGCCCAGGAAAAACTGTTTTTTGTTCCCGTGTGAACGAGTTAGACACTCACCCTCTGGTACGGGGACTTTCTTCAGGGGCTTTGAGCTCAACAACCCAGCAAAGAGGGCAAGCGAGGGCACTGGGTTTGTGTAAATGAGGCAAGGACACTCTCCATTGGTGCAGAGGACTTTCTTTGGACTTTGGGCCAACAACAGCAGAGGGCAGCAAAGAGGGCAGCAACGAGGGGCACTGGGTTTGTGTAAATGAGGCTTAGGACACTCACCCTTGGGTACAGGGACTTTCTTCTGGGCTTTGGGGGCCACTGGGTTTGAGTTCACCAGCAAAAAGGGGCAGCAACCTCTTCAGCTGACGGAATGTCTTTCTCCTGCAACGTTGATATACTTCAGCATCTGAAGGATGCAACATGCCTAAGATGACGACAATAAAAACATCTTAGATTTTCCATCATCAGTGTTAGAAATCTGGACATCATTTCGTAGCTCTGCACATAACGAACAAATCCACACACACTAAATGTAATAATGTATTTCATAGTTAAAGGGGCCACATCGTCATGATCCAAAAGCAGACTTTCAACAGGGCATGGATTCGGTGTCCTGGTATTTGAAAAGTACTGACTCATTCATGCAATGGTAATATAATAAATAATAATAATATGTATGTAATTTTGGACTTATATGGCGCGCGTGTCCACCTAACTAAGGTGGTGCTCAGGCGCGGTATTTTTACGTGCATTGCACAACACACGGGACCCCCTGCGACTTTACGTCCATCCGAAGACGAAGCAATTATGGTTAAGTACCTTGCTTGGGACATACTGGTGTGTCGCGACCGGGGTCGAACCCCACGCCTGCTGCTGGCAAAACACCAGAACTTGAGTTAGATGCGCTAGATACGCTAAATACCGCTCGACCCACCTTGTCGTAATGAGATATATTTTCTGTCACCGACTTAATGTAAAACTAACCTCCGATTCCCTTCTTACCCTGGTGATACGATATTATTGTCCCTTTTAAATTAACAGGCATTTTCAGGATTTTTTTCCAATAGAAACATTCTTTTAAAGCCGAACAAAACACCAGCTTTTCACGAAAATAAAAATTCCTTACCTCTCCCCTGCACTTCAAGGTTTCTTTGGCTCTCAACAAGCACTGGGAGTTTCTCGATGATGAGGATTGCGTGACCTCCTGCATGACCCTCTGGGTTCCCAAAATCGAGGTTTCCAGCTTGATCAGTCGGCCTGTACAACTTGATGATGTTGTGAACATAGATGCTCTGTTACAGAGATTGTAATTTAACAAAAATAAAAAAATCCTGTGGGTCTCCCTTTGATGTTGAGGATAAAACCCCCTGAACCTCCAGGATGTTTTAGCTTAGAGGTTTTTATAGCCTCTCTTCTTCACCTAAACAAAACTATATGATTGGACACAATGCAGACTACTTCTTTCTTTCATTGGTGGCTACTTCTCTTCTTTCAAGAACATTTCAGGCAAAGGGAGATTTGTAAAATCTAAAATAAGGGGAAAAATCTTGAGAAATCTGAGCCGAGTCTGTAATGAAAAAACAAAACAGAGTCCATTCAAGGAACAAGTCCATTGGGAAATTTTAGTCAGAGTTTCTTTGTAGTCGTTGCTGCTTTGAATTAGATACATGTGACCAATTTCATAGCTGCTTAAATATTGAAAATATGCTTAAAAAAAAAGCTGAAATCATGGTTTGTATCAAAGTTGGTTGAAAAGCTGATGACCAAAAGAAATCCACTAAGCAAGTTTTTTTTAATAAGCAATTTTTTTCTTCTTAGCATGTTTATATTGAATGGTGCTAAAAAAAATAATTATTTTAGATTATATTATTTTGAGCCTTCTCACCTGTATATGACCTGGAAGGAAAACGTGACTCTCTGTCTCAGCATAACCTCAAGGGTTCACAGCGTGGCTCCAACAGAAGCTTTCAAGAAAATTCCCCAGCGATCACGCGCAGCATGCAGTACCCTCTGGTACCGTTGTGCTGGGCTGATGATCCCACTAAAGAGACTTCAGGTGTTCTCCAGGAGATGCGGCCTGGGTGAATGAAAATTTCACTGGATGTTTTTCTCACTTTCTAGCTTTCTTCTCCATGACTGACTCTTTCCAGGAATGTGATTGGGTGGTTTTTTAAAAATCCTGATAAATTTTGCTAGGGGTATTGAACTGCTTTGTGAACAAGCTGGTGAAATTAAGTATGTCCCCAAAAAAGTGTCACTAATATTTCTGGCCAAAACCGAAGCCATTTTTGGGAACTTTTCAGGTACACAGATGCTCTCTAATCCTTGGCCTAAACACCTGTGAGTTTGTGCTATTCTCACGGGTGTTGAGCCAAGGATGATATCTGTACAGTGAGAAGTTCCAATTTATTCGTGGTTTTGTGTTTAAATATTGAGACCCTCGAAAGGACATACTTATAGTTCTGAGGCTTTGCTTTAACTTTTTGAACAGAGCCTCCTGTTCTCGCCAATCATTTTTAATAGGGTTTTGAGGGGTCAAGCCTACCAGTGTTGGTAGCTTAAATCTTTAAAATAGGTGAGGATCGCATAACATTCTTGATTTGTGAAATCGACAATGCGGAAAATCGAGACAAATCACACTCACTGTGTTTCTCTTCCAAATTCATTTCTATCATTTTTTGTCCAATCATTTTTGATAATGATCCTACTGCATTTATAATATGAATAACTTTTACATCAGGTCTGGAGCCTGCTAAACGAGATGTTGGGGGCGATGAGTGTATGAGCAGGGATAATAATAATAATAATAATAATGGACACACTTATAATTTCCCGGATATTCCCTAGTTTTGGGTACTCATAGGCGCATGAACATTATTACCCTATCATCGCCGGTGGTTATATCATTCCTGAGCATTCACCAACTCCTGGGAGTATGTCAGCCCGTGCTGCCAAATGTGTGGCTGTGAGCTTAATCAAACAATTCACCATCTCTGTGCGCCGAGCTAAAATGAGGCGCAACATTTTTATTCTTGACCAGTGTCCAAATGTTGAACTTGGGATACTTTGCGAGTGTTACAAATAACACAGAATTATCCCTTTACAGAATAGAGACACTAAAGAACTGCATAGAAATGGGTGGCTTATGCCACGAACCTTTATCATGGTGCAGTCATCTTGTTTTCCCTTCCATTCCGTCAATGTAAACCAAACCCAGGTGGAAGGAAAATAGTCTGGCCTTGACCATGAAATAAAATTACGCTGTCCTTAAATAACAGATGTGGCGGGAATATATTACAAAGATGGCACTGAGGTCCATCAGAGGATGCTAAAAAACCTTTGGAGGAAGTCCTTTTTTGTTCATTCGAAAGTCTCTGTTGTTGGACTACAGCGGATCGATGTCGCTGAAACTCGAGAATGGCAACATCCAACATCTGTGAGGGCAATCAGGTGGCCATGTTTGGTGCCCTCTGTTTTGGGTAACAAACAGAATACTAACGCATTACCTTTGTATATTCAGTATGAAGAAAACAATGGTTAAAGGCATTGGTTTTCATTTTAGGGACAAGGGGCCAAGTCATGGTACATGTAAGCCTTTGAGAAGCCGGCCAGGCCCAGACTTTTCCCCTGCCTACTGGCCTATATGAAGCTGCGCACCAGAGCTAGGCCCTCAAAACTCCAGGTTATGTTGATTACAGCGGGTACTGTATTGTTACGGATTAGGACTCAAAAAAGACAGATTAGGAGAGGCAGGTACATGTAGCCTAGGCAGCCAGTTTTTCTCAAGGTGGCTGTACCATGACTTTGGCCCTGCTATGGCTAAACGTTCCATGAAAGGAATGATCTTATTGGTTCAATCTCGCTAATTTGTTCAACAGGTTGGATAGGTGTGCCAGTGTATACTGGCTGAGATCCATTCATATATTTATTACACGGACAGTTCCTGTCCGCTTTTTTCCCAGGGCTTGTGAGCAATTTCTATGAAATTCCCATTTTAAAAGCATGTTGTCTTTTAAGCAACAAAAACGTTTAAAATGTTTTTGTTTTGTTTAAATGCCCCCATTTGGTCCTGGAAAAAAATAATTCATTTCCCTGTCCACACCTATACAGACATGCAACTTTGTAATTGCAAAAAGAGGAAATAGCGAAGACACACAAACTTTGTACAGTGTTTTTCAGTTTTCTATAGCACTATTATTAAAGAAAAAGGAGAAATCAGCTGGGTCAGCTGAAAAGTTTGCATGCCTGGTTATTAACGTTCAATGACGTCACCTACCATTTCAAAGTTGTGATATGTGCTGATAGTTATTCTGACTACATATCTGAATGATTTTGTAGCAGCTCATCTACTGTACTGAGATCATGGCCCCTGTCGCGACGTGAATCATCAGCTTCTTGACGATGCCATCAAGTTCTTCTTGGACGCCTGCAGACATGCGATGTCAAGGTCAGGGATGTAAACCATGTCTCCATCTTTTGCGTGCTTTCTTGTCCTCCCAAGACACACTTTGTTTGAGTAAAAAACAATCCAATTTGACGTTGGGATTCACTAATTATATGACTAAGCTTCGCCGAAAATAGAATGCCTGCCCCAAATTCCACATTTTGAGATATGGATATCAACAGAGGTTGTGGGCTTTTCTGATGCCAAACATTCATTTTTTGGGTTCATTTTCATTCCTGTGTTAAGGATGTGATGGTGATAATGTAATAATACGGTCATGCGATTTTATTTAACTTTGGAGGTCCATTAAGCGAAACATGTGTTGGGGGACATTCCTCATTACGATGGAAGCGGGTCATAATAAACAAAAAAATAAATAAATAAATAAAAACAAATACTGATTGCTGCCATCATGTAGCTGTTTTTGATGGATTTTATCAAACATTTAAGAGTTTTAATCAATTTCCATTTCCAGGAAACTTCCTCATTAAACCCAAGATTTAGATACTTGCCATTCCGTGGTGAATCCAGAGCCCTAAGGCAGATTGACTCATGCCCATGTGATCGAGACAGTCCCAATATAAAGATAACATGACTTTGGACTGACTTAGATTAGTCTTCAAGATCTGCCCGTACCAAAAGACTGATACTTCACTGTATGGAAGATAAAGTTGGAGGATTGGCACGAGAATCTGGCGTACGCTTTGTGCTAGGGAGTGCGTGGGTATTGCCAGATCTGGCATTCGGCTGCCATATTTTCCTGATGTTCCGCGTTGACCGTTGATGGGAGCTGCTACGCCCCTCGAAGCGTGGGCGCAGATCTTCCTAACGCCGTATCAGCCAAAGAAACCCCTTGAGCAGTGCGCCTGGGCCTGTCATGCGCCTGCCCGATATAGGATAAAGGCAGGGGACCGGAGGTTGACGCGGTGGTCAAAAAATCACATGCTGCTACGGGAGAAGGCAAGTCATGGTACAGCCGTTTTTGAAGCCCGGCCAGGCCCAGGCTTTTCCTGCCTACTGGCCTTTTAATGAGCTCTGCTTGCCTGGGCTAGGCCTCCATAAGCCCAGGTTATGTTGATTTCAGGGGACTGTATTGTTACAGGATTAGGACTCACAAAAGACAATTAGGAGACCAGGTAGCCTGGGCCTGGCCGGGCTTCTCAAAGGCTTGGCTGTACCATGACTTTGGCCCTCCTCCCTAAGTAATCCCCAGACTGCCACTCCTTAGGTTCAGCATCGCTAGACCACTGTAGTACATTTCTCTGTTAAAAAACAAAATCACAAGAATGACCCGTTTACGAACAGGGAAGAAACTCCAGAAGATTACGTCAGTGCATACAAATTTGAGATCAGTGGTCCTCATATTTTGTCACACTGGCAATAACCTTTTAAAAAACTTCCAAACATCTTTGCAAAATACTAAAATTTGTTTGAATTTATAGATCTTAAAATAAGAACACCTTGGATCAATTTTTTTCTGTAAATTTTTTGTGCTACAGTTCCACACCAGGCGCAATCTCACAGTGCTAAGAAAGAAATTGTTTAAAATCTCTTTGGTTACCAGGCAAACTTTTATACAAAATGTATGCATTTTGGCTGGTGACATTTTCATCAGATTGGACTCTGGTATTAAATTAATATATAATATATTAATTTTTAATTAGATTATATATTAATATATGATATAATTATTTTTAATTATTTTTAATTTTTATTATTATTATTATTATATATATATATTAATATATTTTTTTTTTTTTTAATTAAACCTTAGAACACAACCTTTTACCCTTCTTAATCAGATTTTACAACTTATAATAATAAATCATACAACACATCTAACATTAAATATTCGTATCCACAACCCACTATTTTTTGGTATAATTTTTCTTCCTTTTGGCGGTTTGACAAAGTCTGAATCTTTATAATCAGTCGTCACTCTCATTCTACACTTCTTGGAATAGTGCTGTTGATCCTTTTGTGCACGGTGGTTCAAATAAAACGTTTTGCATATGGTAAACAATGTTTAGGCTAAATAAACCTTATGTTTATTTATAATCAAAGCAAAATATTTGCTTAGTATAATTTCGGCTCAACTAGAAGTTAGCCCCATATCTATGATTGAGGTGGCTGTTCTGGGTTCTGGTCCGTCCTCTCGATGAAACTCTGTTTGAACCTCAAAGCTGTAAAACAAAATGGGTAACGGAAGAAAGCGTTGGTCAAAGTTTCTGATAGCTAAATCAGACATTTTTGGTTGAAAACTTTTAGACTTTGCTTTGTGAAGTTCAAGGCGACAGTGCATGTTGTTGGTTTCTTTTAAAAAGAATAATGTGTGGCATTATTGCATTATTTGTTTTGGAAGAGATGGTTCTTTTATCCCTCCTACTTTTGGTACATTTTCATACAAGTTGATGCGCCATTTTGAAACCATTAAACATTTTTGTGGTTTTGAACAAGTGATGTCCTTCAGTATTGATTTCCCCAGTGGTTTTGAATAGTTGGTCAGCTAATACAAAACCTTGTTTGGGATCTTTCCCAAATGGTAGTACAGCCACAAAACAAACAATGTTTGGATGCTTTAAGTGGTGAATCAATGGACCCTCTATGCATTTGAATGGATTTGAATGGTAGTAAAGCTTGCTACCTTTATTCAGAATGGTATCATCATGTGTGTGCACAAAACCAATGGGCATTTTGAAAATTGGAAATTTTGAATGGTTCAAAATGGTCAAACAACAGGAGGGTTAATGAGGTTAGTTATTAGTGAAGTGACTGCCCTTTTTGGTTGTGGATTGTAAAATGCTAATATCGTGTGCTAACGATCTGAGTTTAATAGTGTAATTTGTCATTTCATAATTTCATTGTTGTCCAAATAAAATTCCCTGAGCATTACGCGAAAAGCGTGGTTTATGAGCATTTAATACTGAGGGTGACATATTCATGACATTACAAGATTTATGTGACACTAACGTGTTTTCTCCAATTCCTGCCTATGCTTAACCGTGATCATTGCTTAGCAACGGTGCTAGGAAATCTGTCCCCATGACATGAAACATGCACCGAAACGTACTGTGAAGAAAAACCCGTCACCTCAAGGTCAGCCAACAGTACATGGTGAACCTGGATCTCTATTACACCTAACTGGAAAAGAGTGTCAGCCCATTAGTGAAGCCGTCATGTGGCCATTACCACTACCCCTGCTAAAAAGAATGCACTGTAGAATGGATAGGACGATTCTCCTTGTAATCACTGCCATGTGTGATTCAGAAAGAAGAGACAACATGGCAAACCCAGTGACTTCAATGAATGGTTCAGCCAAATGATGCCAGCAAATTTGAGAAGCCATCGTGGCACCATTTTACCTCCAACATAAATGGAATATGAAAAGGTGCACCGCGTACGTTAGAGGCAAATTCTTAATATTAGCATTTTAATGTGGTTTAAGATTAACAACATAGCGTAATGGCTTCAATGTACACACCTGACCATTTTATTCAGTCGGCATTCACACCGTAGCCTTGAGCTGTTACAGGCGCGTGTTGTGGTACTGTGAAGGCGAAAGGGCGATGATAGTGCGTCGCGTCGCATATTTGGCAGTTGATGTGCATACGTGGCGGGAATATCTCCAGCGATCACTGGCTGGCAGAAAATACCTGCGCTTATTACCAAAATAACATATGCGCGCGGTGTGCGCCTGCGCTCATAGTCATGCCAATGTGTGTCATCAAGACACTGGGTGCAGTGGCCGCTAGAAGGCTGCGGTGTACACTGAGGAGGTACTGAGAGATCAGTGATGGTTCCGTTTTTCCTTTTCGTGGTATGTTACCCGCGAGGAAAGAATAACTTGAAGAAAATGGTGAGGGGAACTGCTGTGAAACATTGATGATACAGGGTACCTAGACAGCCACTGAGAGAAAAACCCCATCACCTCCAGAAAGAAAAGCCCATCACCTCAAAGAAGAAAAACCCATCACCTCAAAATCAATAGCAGCGAATGATAAAGTCTGAAGACATGGAATCAAATTCATACTTATAGCTACTAACAGTCTACAAGCCAAAAATACATACATTTGTATGAAAGTTTGGATGACTACTAAGGAGGAGGGCCAAATCGTGGTACAGGCAAACCTTTGAGAAGCCTGGTCCGGGCCAGCCAAGGCCTAGAGGCCTACATGTATGTAACCCAGCCGACCACAAAAGACCAGCCCAGTTCTGGCAACCTATATAACCCCCCTAGCTTGACCACAAAAGCCCAGCCCGGGTCCTGAGCCTATATAACCCCCTAGCTGACCAACAAAGACCAGCCCAGTTCACAACGTATATAACCCCCTAGCTGACAAAAGACCAACCCAGTTCTAGCAACCTATGTACTGACCACAAAGACCAACAGGTCTACAGGCTACTCCTGTAGCAGCCACCAAGACCAGCCAGTTCTGGCCTATATAACCCCTAGCGACCACAAGACTGGCCCAGGTCTACAGGCCTATATAACTAGCTGACCACAAAAGACCAGCCAGGTCTGCAGGCTATATAACCCCTAGCTGACCACAAGCAGCCCAGTTCTAGCAGCCTATATAACCCCTAGCTGACCACAAAAGACCAGCCCAGGTCTACAGGCCTATAACCCCTAGCGATGACCACAAGGCCAGCCCAGTTCGCGGCTACCTTTCAGCACGACCACAAGGCAGCCCAGGTCTGACCTGCCATAACCCCTAGCTGACCACAGACAGCCCAGGTGCAGGCCTATATAACCTAACTGACCACAAAGACCAGCAGTTCTGGCAACCTATATAACCCTGGCGACCACAGGCAGCCCAGATACAGGCCTGCAACTTCTAAGCTGACCACAAGGGCCAGCAGTTCTAGCAACTGTAACCCCTAGCTGACCACAAAAGACCAGCCCAGTTCTAGCAGCCTATAAACCCCCTAAGTGACCACAAAAGACCAGCCCAGGTCTAAGGCCTATATAACCCCTAGCTGACCACAAAAGACCAGCCCAGGTCTACAGGCCTATAACCCCTGGGCTGACCAAAAAAAGACCAGCCCAGTTCTAGCAGCCTATAAACCCCAGCTGACCACAAAAGACCAGCCCAGGTCTACAGGCCTATATAACCCCTAGCTGACAAAAAAGACCAGCCCAGTTCTGGCAGCCTATAACCCTAGCTGCCAAAAAAAGACCAGCCCAGGTCTGCAGGCCTATACCCAACCTGGCTGACCACAAAAGACCAGCCCGGGTCTACAAGGCCATATAACCCCTAAGCGACCACAAAGACCAGCCAGGTCTACGAGCCTATATAACCCCTAGCTGACTACAAAAGACCAGCCCAGGTCTACAGGCCTTAAACCCCTGCTGACCACAAAGACCAGCCCAGTTCTAGCAGCCTATATAACCCCTTAGCTGACCACAAAAGACCAGCCCAGGTCTACAGGCCCTGTAAAACCCCTAGCGACTACAAGGACCAGCCAGGTCTACAGGAGCTATATAACCTAAGCTGACCACAAAGACAGCCCAGGTCTACAGGCCAAATAACCCCTAGCTGACTACAAAGACCTTGCCCAGGTCTACAGGCCATATAACCCCTAGCTGACCACAAAGACCAGCCCAGGTCACACAGGCCTGCCCCTGGCGACCACAAAAAGGCCAGCCCAGGTCTGTGAGCCTATATAACCCCCTAGCTGACCACAAGACCAGCCCAGGCACAGGCCATATAACCCCTAGCTGACCACAAAAGACCAGCCCAGGTCTACAGGCCTATAACCCCATACAAAAGACCAGCCCAGGTCTCAGGCCTATATAACCCCTATTGACCAAAAAAGACCCTTTATTAGCACTCCTACTACTACAAGGGGTCCAAAATCAATCCAAAAATGTTGATATACTTTTGCCAAGGTATTCTAGTGCACTTAAAGTCAAACACTGTCAAACCTTACGTTTAGTGAGTACATTACCAGGTCAAAATGGGTGACCATTTTTTGACTAGTGGCGCAATGTCTGCGTATTGTTTCAGGGTGGTCAAGAAATGACAGTAAAACGGTCAAAATGCCCTGTATTGCTGTTTAGGTCAACAGGTAAAACAGTCAGTTATTTGGTTTTATTCTCAAACAACAACTTTCACTAAAGTCTGCATCAGTTAGGTAAAACAGCAGCTTTGCATGGTGAAATGATAAATAGACTAATTGCGGTGACACCATGTAAGAATCTCATATTGAGTAGGAGGGTTGTGAATAGATCTCCAAATAACTCTTGTTTAATTGCCACAGACTTGATGACACCTCGGCTGTCTTTTGTTCACAACTGCAGCCAGTATAATGAGCCCTAGACTTGCAGGCTGGGCCCTCCAGAAGCCAGGTTGGGTTCCATTAGCAGGTACTGTATTGTTACAGGATTAAGACTCACAAAAAAGACAGGTTGAGCAGCCAGCCAGGTAGCCTGGGCAACTGTACTTCTCAAAACTTGCCTGTGCCACGACCAAAGCCCTCCTCCCTAAAAAGTAGTCTGCTGTCAAGCTACTTTGGTGCAGCTTAGCAGTTCAATGAAAATGGCTCCTGACATCACATGATGAATGTCGTGGCCACGGCGGTCCTGCCTGCGAACTCAAGTTCTGGTGTTGCCAGCAACAGGGTGTGGTTCGAGCAGTGCGTCGACACTGTGTCGCTTGGAGCAAGGTACCTTTTAACCATAATTGCCTTCGTCCGCTGGATGGGGCGTAACCCGTGGAAGTCCCGATGTGTTGTACTATAATGCTGCGTAAGTGGACCAATAAATGCGGTCTGGCGCACTGAACTCAAGTTCTGGTGTTCCAGCCTTGTGGAAGTGTTGAGTTCGAGTTCGACGTGACACCTGATCATGAGCAAGAACACTTAACCATAATTGCTTCTCTCCCACCAGGGGTTAAATGGAGTTCCTGTGAAGGCAGAGATGGTTTGCTCTATGTCGCTAGAAATAGCAGCAATTGAGGCTGTATACTCCCAGGGCGCTGAGATGGTTTCAGGAATGATTTATGAGCCTTACAGGGCATGGGCGAGATGACAATAATAATGCATGTGAGCGCATGCCAGTTGGTGGATACGTTAGCTATATAAATCTATACATATATTATTATTATGAGCTTTGGGATTATACTCCATTTACCATACCAATGGAGGACCGCTTTCAGGTAATGTGACCTCGGGTCAAGCAGTTGGTAGCACCGTGCTGCTTTGCATGCCATGGGGATGTCCACATGTAACCACCAGCTGCCGCAAGTGATGTACAGCGGCTGCTTCTCCAACCAATAAAATCCAGTATCATAAGGGGAGCGTCTCAAAAGTCGAGCAGTGAACGTTCTAATTAGATTGATTGAAATATTTAGCAGCATTATGGACCGGTCCGTTGGACGCGGGTGATGTTGGAGCGTTCAAGAAATATGCTACCCCGTGTTCAATCATGTAGCCAAGGAATGTTCCCGTGGTTCGGCACAATGTCGCGGTCCAGCAGAAACGTTCTGGCGGTCCAATAGATTGCGGGCATGTGCTTGAGGGCGTTCTTTACGCGCCTGCCGAGCGATGCTGCGACACGGAGCGGCTCTAACCTGGGGCCAATTTCATGAAACTGCAAAAGCGGGAAAACTCACTCACCACAAGAATTTGCTTAGCAGAATTTGTTGGTTACCATAAACTGTCATAAAAATGTGTGCAAATTGGCTGGTGGTCCATTTTATATTGCTAAGCAAAATAATTTGCTTAACATAATTCTCTTAACAGCTCTATGAAATTGGGCCCCAGAGCTGGGTCGCTTTGTATAAAATGAAGACGAGATGTCCAGTCTATCATGAGTGACAAAAGAAGTTCAAGTAGACTGGTCCCCTGTCTTTACCGTATATCAAGGTAAAGACAGGCTCTTGGTACACCATTCAAGGGATTTCATTAGTTATATGTTGTGCAAAGATCACAACGTCACGGTTTGAGGAGCTCCCAAAAACTGATAGGCGGTGCTCGTTGATATTTCACGAGCCTCCAAGCGACGTCCAGATCTTCCAGGCTAGAAGGCCACATAAACGCCGTGCAAGTTGCCAGATGTCCGCAGGCGTTTTTTCTTTCTTTTTCAGAAGGTGAATAAATGCACATTATGTGAGAGACTATAAAAAGAGTTTAGTACCTAGGTATTGCATGGTTAGTGATTGATGGGGTGGAAATATGGTGTTTTCACAGAGGGCATCGGCTTCACTGGTGTCGTGGCTATGAGGAGACCTGGGTTCCTCCATGAAGTTATTGACCAACTCACTTAAGCCGATATCATACATTTGAAAATCTGCAAAATTTTGTGAGCAATAAAACCATATCAATTTGGGTCCACTTCTAAATGGTACCATTTGATAAATGTCCCTGCCCCAACACATGGAGCTGCCCATGGATGGGTGGTACACACCAGAGTGCCCCTAAGAAATTTTTTAAATGATCCCCGCAAAGACCTTTTACGGTTATGACTGCCTCCGCTGCGTATTGACTACGCTGAATGTGAGCAAAATAGTCTACATGCAAATGGTTTCATATCAAAGTTGCATGAATAAGCTGTGATTCCAGGCCTGGAACGTTTCATTCTTGAAGAAGGGGCAAGGCCACTTTTCCTGAGTAAAGGGCACTTCCATTGAAATATAAAAAATGTCTTGTGATTTATTTTAAGGGGCACTGAAAGGCCAAGACCAGGGCAATGAAGGCGTGGCATCTGGCGACATTCCCAGGCCTGCAACTGCATATGCACACCTTTGTGAGTTAGCTGAAGTGCATCTTCAAATGGATGGTTGGAGGGTTTTATGGGAACTTGAACATAACATGTGATAAAACTTCACCTGGAAGTTTTACAAAAATGCTGTGTTTATGTTTTGGGGTTGGTGATGAATTTGTGCTAAATAGGCAAGCATATTTTTAACTTAAAAACTATTTTAATTTTCTAAATGATATTGTTTGCCATACCGTGTCGGTCAACAACACCAGTGTGTGCAAACTCGATAAACCTCTTACAACACCACAACAGAAGAAAATTCGAGAAAATGTCGCCACGAAAACCTGTCCCAGTCTGGAGAAACTTGTATGTGACTTGTTCCACCAACCCTAATCCCGGGGTTGTCGGGTCACTTCAGGGTCATGGGTCAATGAGTTCACCCGGATCGGTGACAGTGTGTATATACCTGTATTGATCTTTCCCGGAGTGGTCGGGGCATTCCTGAAGATACGAAATCAAAACTGTAAGTTACGAGAGAGAGAAAACAAAGACGGGAAAGGGGAAGAAAAAGAGCAGCGTTCAGTGATCAAATGGAAACCCAGGAATATTTGAAAGGAAGACAGAGAGAGACATACACACACACATCCACAATGTCGACTTCCTTCGCTTGACCACAAGAGGCGCCACAACAATAACTTTTGAAATTATCAACATTTTTTACAATGTTTTAATTTAACCTTAAAAACCCATGATGTTTTCCAAAACATAAATGATTACAGATTCACATCAAACTTACTTAGTGTAAAGTTGACGATATTTAAACATCCTTTGAAACAAGTTGCTATCATTTTAGTACAATCAATCAGAATTGATTACGTAGAAGAATTTGTGTCCTCCTGAGACAAACAAAAATCCACGTTGGACTGAATACCAAACAATCTGAATGCATTTTCACTATTTTTTTGATTAACTACAAGTTGAAATAAGCTGAAACTTTCATAGGTTTGGGTTTTTAATACATATCTCTTGATGATTTACATATGACATCAAACAACAATAAAAGGGGGCCACTTGCATCGTCATGTTAGCAGTTTTTCAATATTGGTTGGTATTTATTTTTAAGTACCAAACCGACCAAAGTGTTTCAACATGGAATGGACATGCAGGCTTATGCTAGAACTAATTTGAGTTGTTGTTTGTTTTTAAAATTTTTGTTGTTTTTTACCCTCAAATTTCCATAAAATTGAGACGGAAAAAGTTACCTCCCACTTTTCATCCATTTGTTGAGGTAAATTTGGGAGTAATTAAGTAATAGTAATCAACTCAAATTATCTTTGGGATAAGCATGCGTAATCTATTCAAGTGTTGAGGGGGCTGCTTTTTGGGTGGTTTCAGATATTTAAAAAGTATTCAACCATAGTAAACTGCTAACGTGACTTGATAGGAAAATATTTAATTTTTCAGCTGTTTTATATTTACCTATAAAAGTGCTGAGAGTGACGAGGAAATTTGCTGACCGGCGGCACTGTCAGGGGTATGTAATATTAAGCATCCATGCTTCACGAAGATCAGAAGCTGTATAGAAACTGACCTGCGAAATATTTAGTTTAATAGTTTTAGACCTCAAATTATACGATCAGCAAACAATCGCATACAAAGGTGATCGGTGGAAATATGTGTTATTTGTTTGTGTGTTCTCTGGACTGGAAGCTTTTTTAAGATGGAATACTATCTTAAGATAGCACAGGCATTCTGAAGACACCTGCTGAATGCAACAGCAGAAAAGTATGCAGGCTGCTCAATGCAACAAGATCCACCAGCTAGAACAATGGTGCTAGAACAATGGTGCATGATCCACCAGCTAGAACAATGGTGCATTTTTTTTTTTTTTTTTTTTTGCTGAAGGCAACATAAGATAGCTCTTTTACATCTTTGAGCATGGTTGGGTTAATCAGCTTCACATCAAGTATACTTTTTAATGAGTTTTTGAAGAACTTCAGTACAAAGGTGTCCCCTGCCGTTTAAAGTTTGTTTATAAATGTCTGTTGATTGCCCCCTAAGCCCCAAAAAAGTCATTGCTTTGGCGTCACTGTTGTGGTAAACATGAAAGGGCTACTTCATGCAAGGGTTACTTCAAGTTAACCATGATACGACACTGGTTATGTTGGCAAACTGTCCGGTGACATGTATCCGTCCATTTCGATTTGAATTTTGTTTTCATGGGTTTCTTGAAAATAAAAAAATAATAATAAAGGACGAATAACTTATCAGAATGATTGTTATCGTACCTTCTTAGAATTCCAACTAAAGAACTTTTAGATAATCATTTGTTTAGTTTGTCTTTGGATTGTTCAATAATGTATTATTCCATTTAAAAAGCACGACTGTGTGTTTATAATGAAGAAACATTCTGTTAAAGATTAATTCTTTTGAAAAAATTAAAAAGAAACTCTGAAAAGCGGTGGTTGATAATTAGAAAATTATTTGGGATATAATTCAACCTTTATTCACCACCTTAAAAACAAATCTGTTACTGATTAATTCTTTGAAAATTTAAGACAGGTAACGGTGATTTAAAAATAGAAAATTATTAAGATATTATTAGTAATTCAACTTTTTGTTGGTGCTAACATTCATTCTGGCACGTCACCTGTTCGTACCATGGCTTTGAAACAAAAAGAACATCCAAAAAATAATTTTAAAAACAGTATGTTAAACCAAAAAAAAATTTCAATGGAAACGTAAATGACATTTCAAACTAACAGAACACAAACATTTACACAAGTGTAATCCAGAACATATTGGGGTTTTTTTCTAATTAAAGCCACTGCGGCTAATCTCGAAAAAACCGCCGCCAGGTGGTTTGCATTAAGTTTTTTTGGTGTAAATTGATGATGGTATCAAACTTCATTAAAATCTTCATCTTCATCTTAAAATTAGTAAACAACATATTCCCCAACTCATTTTGGTCCTTCCTCTAGACGGGGGCATTAAAAGCAGTCAACTTCGTTTTGACTGCAAATGTACTTACTACACATAAGGTTTGACGGTGTTTGTTCTGTAGTACTGTGACAAATGTATCAATATTTTGACGATTTTGACCCTTGCACTGAAGGGTTAATAAAAAGCGCCGATGTATGTTGACTTGGTAATTTCACCAGACGAATGACATCACACAATATTGGTCAAAGATTGAAATAACTTTCACAATCCCACATATTTTAATACAATCTACAAACAACTACAAAATATATATCATGCCGTGTAGCAAGTTTTCTTAGAAATGTCTGGTGCATCGACTTAAGGCAGACTTTCAACAGGGCATGGAATCGGGTGTCCCTAATTTAAGATGAATACAGTGACTGAAGTACTGCCCGCATTTAAGCAACAATATGACCTTATCAGCAGAATTATTTTCGGTAATTTGGGATCATCTAAACATGGAGGAAAAAACTAACACTCCCGTTCCATGCCCTGTTGATATGATGATGATATTGTTCCTTAAACATCAGTGGCGAGTGCATGAAAAGAATGACTTTTCAGGACCTTATTGTTGCCAACAGAAGCCATCTTTACGGGTAACTGCAGTTTTGCACAAAACTTTGCATGAAGTGTTTCAAACGTCTGTCATGCAGGTAAAAGGCTTCACTAACCAATAGCGTACACATGTAACAAGTACGAAAGTTGCGGCGTTCAAGTGTTGTCATTTTCAAGATGACCCTTTTTGGACTGTTAGCAGCATCAATTGACCTTTGGTGGCAGAAATACTTTCGAGAATGCGGCGCGAAAAAATTTGAATCTGATCATCTCAAATGAAACCACACAACGTCGCGGCTAGGACATCAAATAATACTGCACAACCTCGTAAATGGTTAATGTAGGGACATTGCAAGAAGTCCCTGAAGGGCGTCATAATCGCCCTTAGGGGCGTGGCAAACCTAAGGTCCTGAAGTATTCCTTAGGTCCCTTGCCAAGTATTATCTGGAGCATGGCCAAGGTGCAAGCAGCGACCGGTCAATTGAAACCTGTGTTGTTTATCATCATGATTACGCGCCAATGAAGATGTAGCTCATTAATTTGCCATATATACGTATGTGTACATGTCGAAGGGTGGGGGTTGCACTATTGTTACAGACAGAACAGACCCTTATCGCATGGTATCCATTGTCTGGTTTTCCTGACCACCAATAAAAAAAATCAACCCATTTGAAAACAAACCGTCTATTTCAGAACCACGAGCCTCACTTTGATTCACATAGACGTGTGTAATGACGCTAAAAAACTTAAGATGGCCACTGTGTGATAAAACAGAGGATAGTTTTGACACTCTACAAGATGACTGTGTTGATGCACTCGTGAAAGCAATGACATAGCTGATGTGCACAGAGAGAGATAACATACAGTTAAAGCAAAAAATTTTTCATTGTTTCTGAATCCTTCACCCTTCAGACTCTACATTGTAACCTGGATTTGGACACAAACTCACTCAACATGATTTAAAGGACTCAGACTCCAAACCTAATAAGACTTTTTCTTCTTTTTTTTAATTGTTACTGTCAGTCACCCCAAACAAGGCCAAAAAGCCACTAGAGTGGGGTTACATTTCTTGACTAACAAGATCCATTTGTTGATATTTACTGCTTAAACTAATTAGATAAATGATTGGTGAGAAAACAGTGGCGGAAGGTCGTTCCGACAATCTGTTCTACAGGAAGAAGCTATCAAATGGAACTTACTCTTGATTTTGAAGTCGAAGATAGTGAGGTGTTCACCTGCTTGTTTAGCAAAACAAAGTAACACCAATGGATTTTCGGTTGTTGAGGAACCGGATATCCAAGTGGTAATCCTAGGATGTTGGTGCCCAAAAACTTTATTTTGTAAAACACACAAATACTCCGTATGTATAAAATAATATCTGAACACAAGTTTCAAACAAAGCCAACAAGTCTGTGAAAGGAGAAGCTGACCGACAAATGTTTCTTCTAAAGTCTTCATCTAGAGTTTTCTTCATTTTGGTGTAAACAGTCAGAGACTCCCATAATTTTGGTATTGACTTAAAATGTTCGGTCGGTTTTTTAAAAGTAAACTACGGTGGTGGAACCCGAGAAAAATGGAACTGAGTAATGACATTTTTCGGTTTGGTGATCCAGACACCCGGGGGCTGACCTTAAACTCTAAGGACATAAACTCACCTACATGACTAAGGGTTCAGACTCCAATTCTAAGGACTCAAACTCACCCTACATGACTAAGGTTCGGGCTAATTCTGGGACTCAGACTCAACTCTAAGGACTCAAGCTCACCCTACGTGACCCAAGGATTCAGACTCAACTCTGGGACTCCAACTCACCTACATGACTAAAGTTCAGACTCAACTCTAAGGTTCAAACTCTTTCATGATTAAGGATTCAGACTCAACTCTAAGGGACTCAAACTCACCCTGCATGACTAAAGATTCAGACTCAATTCTGGCGACTCAAACTCACCCCTACATGACTAAGGATTCAGACTCAATTCTAAGGACTAGAACTCACCCTACATGATTAAGGATTTTAGACTCAATTCTAAGGACTCGACTCACCCTACATGACTAAGGATTCAGACTCCAATTCTGGGACTCAAACTCACCCCTATGATTGAGGATTCAGACTCAACTCTAAGGACTCAAACTCACCTTCATGACTAAAGATTCAGGCTCGTGGGACTCCAAACTCACACCCTACATGACCAAGGGTTCAGACTCAATTCTAAGGACTCAAGCTTCACCCTACATGACTAAGGATTCGGAACTCAATTCTAAGGACTCGAACTCACCCTACATGACTAAGGATTCGAACTCAATTCTGGGACTCAAACTCACTTGTGACTAAGGATTCTGAGCTGCTCTAAGGACTCAAACTCACCCCTACATGACTGAGGATCGAACTCCAATTCTGGGACTCAAACTCTTACCCTAATGATTAGGATTCAGACTCTAGCTCTATGGACTCAAGCTCACCCTACATGACTGAGGATTCAGACTCCTTTCCTAAGGACTCAAGCTTCACCCTACATGATTAAGGATTCAGACTCCCCAAACTCTGGGACTCAAACTCACCCTACATGATTAGAATTCAGACTCAGCTCTATGGACTCAAACTCACCCTACGCATTAAGGATTCCGAACTCAGCTCTAAGGACTCAAAACTCACCCTACATGATTGAGGATTCAGACTCAGCTCCAAGGACTCCCAAACTCACCCTACATGACTTGAGGATTCAGACTCAATTCTAAGGACTCACGCCACCCTACATGATGAAGGATTCAGACTCCCAACTCGAGGACTCAACTCTCACCCCTACATTTGAGGATTCAGGCCTCTATTCTAAGGACTCAGGATTCAGACTCCAATTCTAAGGTTCAAACTCTACATGATTGAGGATTCAGACTCAGTTCTGGGACTCAAACTCACCCTACATAACTAAGGAAATTCAGACTCAATTCTAGCACTCAAACTCACCCTTCGCGATTAACAGGTTAGACTCAACTCTGGGACTCAAACTCACCTACATGATTAAGTTCAGACTCAACTCAAAGGACTCAAACCACCCCTACATGATGAAGGATTCAGACTCAACTCAAATGACTTCCAAACTCACCCTACATGACTGAGGGTTCCAGATTCAATTCTAAGGACTCAAACTCACCTTACCTTAACTAAGGATTCAGACTCAATTCTAAGGACTCAAACTCACCCTACATGATTAAGGATTCAGTCAAGCTTCGGGACCTCAAATACCAGTCTGCTTCTCACCTGTGAATGAGGGGTTTTGCGTGGTGGCTCGAGTAGCTTCTTCCTAGCCGCTGGCTCCAGAGGTGTCAGCGCTCCAAACTAAATGGAATCAGTTCCAAGAAAGGTTTAAAATCCACAATACACATTAACCCTCCCTATGACTGCAAAGGGTTAAAATAAGTCAAAATGTTGACATACTTGCCAAGGTATATCTTGTGTACTTGACCGCTGTCAAACCATACATTTACAGGTCAAATGATTCGGCCGATTTTGTTGGTTTTGTTTAACCATTGTTGGGGTGGTAAAGTAACAATAATAAGTACCAGTCAAAAAAAATGCCTGTATATACATTTGGGTGAACAGTCAAAACAGGAGTCAGTTGACTGATTTTGACCACTATAGCTACTGCCACTAAAGTGCGGAGTATAGTTGAGGTTTTTAATAGTGATTATGTTTTCATACTTTTATATTGAAAATATAACTAAGTTAGCTCAAGTAACATAGTCCAAACATTGCAGAAAGGGTGCATAACGTTTGGCCCCATTTCTAACTGGTTAGTGTGGAATTATTCATTTTATTTGATCCGCCTCCCTATTTCTTTTAAGACTTATTTTACAAAAATAATTATACCTCGGACAAGAAATATATGTCAGAGACGTTTGACATCATGCCATTTTACACCATATTAGTACCGATCATTATATTATTTTTTTTTATGTTTGTACAAAAGGGCTTTATGGACCCCCTACTTACTCTTGATCACAAAAGTTTCTCAGCAAGCTTTTTGAAAACAGTTTTTTGTCTCTTTCTTACCGGGTTGATGATCTTTAATCGCTTGTCAGTTATTGGTGAAACTTGTCGTCAACTTGAAGAAGATTATGCAGAGAAGGTAGTTCTTAGGGTTCTGCAGGCGAGCTTCACGCATATGACGTGGCGGCTGCCGACTGGACCCCTGCCATCAACAATAAGAGGTTATTTTATAGAAATTCACCCATCAATATTCAACTCTGGACCTTCTGATTACAGTGCCCATTTATGGCCAAAAATCAATACAAATTTCAGGTGCATTCGAATTAAGAGCGGTGCCATTTCAGCTTTTATCTGATTTTGCCTTTTTGTTTACAAAAAATAGATGTATAATTTTCAAGTATCTTTAGTAAAATTCATAAAAATTTTGAAAAAATGTGTTTTGGTTCTAAATACATGTATAAAATTGTCATTTGTGGTGTCACTGGGTGTAACAAATACCTACAATAATGAAAAGGACTTAGAGATTAATGATTGGGCGGTTTTGAAAATCCATGTGAAGATTTTGCTTTAGGGGTATTGAGGCCCACTGTTGTGGTGGCAGCTGGGGTGAAATCTTGGTTCTGATCGTTTGCTTTGCTTTCCTTTATTGTAACCCAATCTTTAAAATCCCGAGGATCTGGCGTGCGTTGGCAATCGGAACGAAAATCCGGACAAATGACATCCCTGAAAGAATGATGTAACCCTGTTGTGAACACTTTCAGTAGCTTACCTGGTTGGGATCTTCCAATTTCTCCTTCAACCTTGGAAGGCTTCGGCCTCCAGTGCTTGGGGAACTGTGGTGGAATATTTCACAAGCTGGTGTACTGGACGGTTGCAACTGTAGAGAATAATGCAAGAACTGACCTATCGCCAGTAGAAAACATATGCCACGCTGGTGCAACAACGCTTTTTTTGGATGTCACAAAGTTTTGGGGGCGCAGGTATAAGCAATGCAATTGGACATTTAAAAAGAAATAAACGCAACAAGCAAGTCAGAAATAATGGCGTGGTATTATAATAATAATAATAACTGGGGTATAGAAGTTTATTAAAACAAACTCCGCAAAGGTATTGATCGCCTCTAATATGAACATCATCACCTAAAGTTATTAAAAGACAAAGTTACTTCAGGAGATATGAGTTTTCACTGTATGTAATATATATAAAATACCACATATTGTGTTATGCTGAAGACCATTAACTTCTGGTTCAGTGTATTGACGTCATTCATACTTCACAAAACTGTTCCTCATAATATGAGTTACTTCAGGAGATGTGTTTTTTGTGATATGTAATGAAATAACATGTGCTGAATACGATAACTTCAGTTCGATGTCCATATAATTTTAAATTCTCCAACCAAATTAAGTCTGAACTTGGTAAATATGGTTTCTCTTCAGAAAGGTTTCATGACAAAACTTTGATCAGTGGTGTCGTGCGACTTGACAAGGTGTAATGAAAGTGTTCAGAAATTTAGTTTTTTGACACATATCAGGCATGGCGTGAAACGTAGATCATTCATGTAAAGTAATATAAATCACAAACACAAACTTGCCCGTTTCAGATATTTGCATTTTAATGACATGAAATAGCGCCTCTTTCCATTTTTTAGAAAACTGTCATTTAATGACATTTCCAATTTTTATAATTTGAATAGTTCACATGGGGTATGTTTTTATGTTTGGGAAAAGTTTGGAAAGGATTCCATATTTGGGGGAAAATTTGTCATTGTAAAAAATGAACAGTTTAAAAAAAATTGGAATAAAGGTCTGAACCGCCCGATCCCCCATCCTCACCTTACTCCCAGGGTAAAATCCATGTGTCGTGGGATATTTCCCAAATTTAATTGATCATGTAAAACAATCTAAATTAATACATCTCAATATTTGGGTTTAGTTTTCCCCTCCCCATCTCCTTGCCTTGAGCCCCACCGCTTTGGAACCTGATTCTAACCCTGCCTACATCAGAGACCAATTTGTAAATCTTTATCATCTTTAAAAGTTCAGTATTGGTTATTAATTGTCAATGTTTTGTGTAAATATTTAAATTGATAAACACATTCTTCGTTAATACACACAATTAATAAGTAATAAAGGAAAAGCAAAAAAAATTTATCTTTTGAATGACATTCTGCTTTATTTCTGCCATGGTCATGATATTCCCCTTTTCCATCCATTTTTGCACCCATCACACAATAATCCATTTCATGGTGATAAAGGTTATCCAAACTCATGGTCCAATTTGCAATGAAAAAGAAAAAAAAATTCTGAAGTACTCAAATATTCCAACAAGTGAACCTGTAGGCCCTGGCATTAATTGGTTTTGCATAGTATTGTTAAACCTTTAGTACACTTTAAAAAAAAACTTTTACTGGTGCATGAAAAGAAAGTCAACAGAATTTTTCAATTAAAGATAATGGTTAAGAAGGCAATATCATCTCAATCAGAGTAGACTTTCAATGGGGCTGCATCGAGTGTCCTAGTGTAAGATGAAATCAGCAGGCAATTGAAAATTACTGCCTCATTTGATAAACAGTCTGTGCTGATAAGTCATCTGAAGTTGATGGCCAGGGCAACTGTAATGCCATGTGATTTCCTTCACAGGCGGTCATAAATGAATATATAGTACAGCTGATGCATTAAAGAGTGTGTGAAGATATGCACTTTTATGTAAAAATCTTCTCTGCTTCTCCAGCACCTTAACTGCTGTCACGATTGCATTAGCACATAGTCGTAACCCTGACGAACTTGCAGTCTCTATACCAGTTCTTTTGTAGGAGAGTTTGTTTTACACACTGTCAACCAGGTTCTTAGTAAATGATCTATGAATTACCAGCGAGGAAATGTACTTGTCAGGCGTGGATTAAGATTGTGGTCAACTCCAATCAACTCTCCCCACTTCTTGTAACATACTTGATGAACTCACATGTAATGACTTTGGTGGAAAAGAATTTCATTGTTTTATTATTCTCTTCTGGATGACTTCTTCTTCAGAATTTTATTTATGCATCATTGCACTCCAACGGGTGCCTTTATCTGATGGATCTGGCCTTGTCAAGAATTGGGTACATACTCATTATAGCAAAGACAATGATAGCAAACTTCTAAACCCACAAGATCTTTACCTTCGATTTGGTAAAGTAACCTCTCATCTTTCCGCTGGCTTCTAAATAGTTGGCATGCAATCAAGGTTTGGCACTGTGGAATACTTATTTATCAGTTTTTTTTCTCAATTTTTCTCGGTTTGTCAAGGAGTAAGCCCGATGAAGACCACGGTTTTCTTCTCTGGGGTTCAGTGCTGCATTCTTACCGAAACATATTGACCCTGAATATGTATGAAGAAAGAATGATAAATATTTAATAGAAATAGAGGAATAAGTGAGTAAGGGGGAATGGGCATTGTAGACAAAAGAGAGTGAAAATTAACAAAGTAAACACACAAGACAAGGTTGCAACAGATAGAAAGAAACGAAAAAGCAACATATAACTAGAAACAAATTTACTGCATACTAAGCTTGAATAAGCGACAAAACATTCGAATATCGCATTGCACATCCTTTATTCGGACATACAATTTAGAGAACCTATTTAAGTTATTTATATCGGCTAATCATGAACACAAATATATCAATGGCTAAAATATAAATCTATATTGTGAGTTTTGTCAGATATTCCATGGAAATAAAACCATTAGTCTTTTGAGCTTTTAGAAATGAGAAACAAAAGCAAAACTACTTCAGAAGTACATACATCGCTCTGCAAATAAATTTGCAATTTATTGTGACACTTGTAGAGGGCACATATCTGTGGTTATTGGCTCTAAAGCTAAATCATGCATGAATGCAAAAAAGAATTGCGATGATTATTGAAAATTCGGTACTATATGTTTGCCGATATATCGTGGATAAAAAAATCGTTATCGATCGCTCAAGCTACTGCATACTTGAAACTTGGATTGAATTTTTGTTATCGCATCCCGACCACCACTTTTTAAAAGGGTTTTTTGGGAAATTTTTTTGCAACCACTAAATCAGTTAAAATTCTATTCTATCGACTTTGCGGTACAGAAAGCGAAACTATCTTTAAAATCCACTTTTATTTCCTTCTGTAAAATCCTCCCCTTCAGAAAATAGCGATCCCATTATAGTTGCTACTGCATGACAGGTTAAAATGACTGTGTTGGTCACCAATTGTGGAGTTTACTTACATCAGACCGACATGACTGAGGAATTCATCGGACACCAAAAATGGCTGATTTTTTCATGAAATAAATATCCTGGAATAATGTGAAGTATATGTCCATCATCATCCATATGCCCTCCACTCACGAGGGGGTAAGATTACTTTAATGGTTATACCGGAATGAGAAAAGTAGTGTCGGATGCCACATTCCACCCGTATTTTTCCAATATTTGCTTACCTTTGATGTTTCTGTTTCTTCTAATCTTATTTCTTCCTCAGCCCTGCAGTAACATGGATAGCGATTTAGAAAATTAATTAGTGGTACCTATAAATCTGTAAATCAAATGGTAATGAATTTTTAAGGATTCTAAGTCGCTTATTCATCCATACATGTAAAATAATAAAGGATTGGGTTTGGAAGCATCCATCTTCATTGTATACATTATGAAAAAATAACCCAAAACTTTAGTTCAGCTTGAAGTTCATTTCCATGCTTATTTACACCGGCCAAAGGTTGAATATTTCTTGGCTCATGTACAAAGCAGGTTTTGTGCAATTAGTATTACTTTTTTAAGTATCTGATAAAACCTTAATATAAAGATCCCATTTTTCTGAATAGTGGCGATTTTTTTCCCCAAAAGTGCCCCTTTCAGGATTTTATGATGGATTTAGGGTGGTTAGGCGTAGTTTATTTTGTTGGTCAAGGCTATTTTTGTTGGTCAAGGTTATTTTGTTGGCCGTACAACATGGTAACTACTGAAAATAATCACCAGGAATGATCTTTTTTTAAATTGTCACCAAAAAGTATGATAATACGTCAACTACACGATACTGGAGGGACAGACCACAATGAGATATTAAAAGTCTGAAGTCAGATATAAGTTAAATTGTCACTGATATTTTCATATAGGCCTAAGTCCAACTATTTTGCATAAAAAATATGTAGTCTGATTAGGTCCAGATATTTTTCAAATTCTTTAAAATTAATTCTCATATTATCTGTAACGTTAGCTGTAACAGAGATTCTGTGATCGTTTGCTACCAGCGCACGTATGTTATGTAATGCTAGCTCCAACAGCCCCAGCTAACGCCAGACTATTCCTTGCTCGATGTTAGACAATGGACATTGGGCAATATCACACCTAACCATACCGCCTATTTTCTTCCATTCACTTGCACATGAAAGAATCTTTGTCCAACTCATCTCCAAAAATGATAACAAATTTGGACTCCATACTAAATTAGTACATTTTCTGCGATTTATTTTCTGCAGACAGGTCTTGATAGGGAAGCTATTGTTTTTGCTGCTTTGCTGCGCTGTGCGTATAAGTGGTCAAGACTCTGCGCCGGTCTTCGTAAACTCATTCCACCAGATACGTATATACACACACCAGGCCGATATGTCTTATGTGTAAGAGAACGCCAGTATGGCTAAAGCTTCTGAATAGTTGTTCGTTTAAACTTCTGTTTTCGGACCGAAGGAGAGGTCAAATTAAATGCGTTCTGTGTAAGAAATGTGACATAGTTCAAGATCTTTTTAAGATGATGCAAAGACGGGAAAAATATTTTCTGTGGTTCATGAGATATGATTTTTGAATTTTTTTTGAAATAAGCTTTGAAATTTTCAACTTCCTTGCTCGACCAGTAGGCGAGAGGTCGGATGAATGCCGTCTTAAAATTTGAAAAATCACATTATTAAAGATCTATAATACATGTGCAAAGACCGTGAAGGTATCGCTAGGTTCATGAGATATGATTTTTGGAAAATATTAACCTTGATTTAGTGTAATTCGATATCTGATGACTCCCATGGATGCGCAACTTAGTGTACAACTACATGTTAAGGTTATATACAACTACATGTTAAGGTCTAACTATGTGTGAAGTTTGAAGGTTCGTGAACTCTGCAACTATCTTTTGTCTCTCTTGGATAAGTCTTATTGAGAAGAAGAAAGTAGAAGAAAACAACAATATCAAGAGCAGGTTTAAGGAACGACACTTTGGAACTGCTCACCCAAAACACTTTGGTCCCGAGTCGAACCGGTTCCCAAGAGATTCAAAAGAAAACATAAGGATTACAGGAAAACAATAAAACATACGGTCTATTTAAACTTCACAGTCCCCGATACTAAACGAAGGAGTTTCAATTTTCAAACCGTAGTAAATGCAGTGATGATAATGTTGTTTAATTTAAAATATGTTTCAGAAACGTTAAAGAAACTTTTTTGGAAGCGTTAACGCACAAATTAGAGATTTGCTTCCATTATCCTACTGCTAGCAAAACAACGTTACAAGCAGTGGTATAGACATGCCATGACTTTAATTTCCATGCACATGTTTCAGGGTTGAGGAATTTGGAGGAAGCGAAATTCTTCCTCCATGGAGCAATTACAAATTATACCAATTTCTATGTGCACAAGTAAATTACAATACCGTTCATGCTTATTGAAATTACATTATAAGAACACTAGCAACATGATATGACTAACTTCGCCACAAGATTATCCATATTACGGGCCACCTTGATCATTCCACTTCTCATGACATCGCAGACGTGCTGTCAACAACATTTTAATATCATCATGACCAAAGTGCATCTATGTAAGAAATACTTATAAAATGGGGTTAGTGCACTAAGCAATTGTACCACCCCTATACACAAGGTACCAGATCAACACATGCCATATTGAAAGTACATAAAGAACACTAGCAACATGACTATTAACTTCGCCACAAGTTTAATCCATATTACGGGCCACCTTGAATCACCCACTTCTCAAGACACGTGCTGTCAACATTTTTAACAAAATTTTTAACAACATCTCCATAACCAAAGTATCCATGTTATGGGGGCCAATTATAAACAACCTCGGTGACAATAATAATGCATACTACTAATGGCCAGACATTGCGGTTTGCATCAGTTGTGTGTGTGGTGCCTTCATGTTTGCTGCAGTTCACATATTTTGTCGGTCACTCATCAAAGAGAATCGGTGATGGACTGGAGCCCGGGTTCTCGCCTCTATAGAGTTGGAACTCAGAAAATCATGCGATTTCAATCACTGGAGCCGGGGTTTGGTCCTCAGAGTCGGGTATTTGCTGGAGCCGGTTCTGACTGGGACTCGGCTCCCAGCCGCTCTGGGAACCGGGTATTTGAAGGACTCAAGTTCCGGGAACCGACTCTTCGAAAGTACCCGGTTTTTTAAAGAGTGGATCATGTTTCCCATTCTCAATTTGAATCGGGTAGAACTGGTACTGCCGGGAAACCGCCTCTAAGTTGACCAAGAGGTGTTCGTCAGTAGCTCGAACACCCATTAATGTGGACTATATAGTATATCCACCAAAACTGGTGCTCACAAGCATTATATTATTACCTGCTCATCATCAGGCTCATAAATCATTCTCGAAACCATCTCAGCCCCCCGGAGTATATACAGCCTACCTGCCGCCATTACAGCGCATATAGGGCTAATCAAACACAACAACCACTCTGCCCCCACAGGACCCATTTACCCTGGGTGAGAGAAGCAATTATGGTAAAGTGTCTTTCTCAGGACACAATTTCACCAGTCGCGTTGGGATTGAACCAATTCTGGCGATCGCCATCAGAACACAACTCATGCACTAAACCCAAAACCGGCACTCCATATTATTATGTCCCATCAGATGCAAGAGTAACTGCCATTTCACAAAACTGACTGGTCAATTAGTTATATTGACGCTGTTGATGGCAATAACGATGCATAATCTCACAAATACATGAAAATGCTTTAATATGGTTGCTAGATTTCAAATAGACTTGGGGGAAAATATTTAATTGAGTGAAACGGGCCTTGGGGAATATTTTTACAGAAACTGCCTTCTTCCGTGTATGTCTGAAGCCATCAAAAAAAAAGGTTTCAATGAAAAATTTTTTAAAAAAAAATCTATATTCAAATGATTCTAGTGACATAATATTTTTTAAAATGAAAAATATTCAAAAAAGATATGATGAAACATTTTATAATGAATATTCATTTTTTTTTTGTAATCTGGAATTTTCACCCCCAAAAAACAATATTTAAAGGTAAAACAATTTTTTGTTTTGCCCTAATTTTTTTATAAACACAGGGGCAATTTTTAAATGTATTTTCTTTCATTTCAAATAATCCAATTCATCAATGGACACTGCTTAGTTTATAATTTATCATTCTCAACAAAATGAAAACTTCAAAAACTTAACCGTTGCGCGGAGGCTGTTACAAAATTTTTTTGCACCCGGATGGGGGGTCAAACAACCCCCAAAAATCTGGGAAAATTTGTTGATGATCGGTTCAGCCAGGTCTTGACATGCCCGGAAGTCGACCCGCTGTGGGGAAAATTCATTTCATGTGTGGAAAAAAAACCCGCCCCGGGGGCCCAAAAACTTTTTTTTTCCCGCAACTGGTTAAACCCAGAGCTGTTCAAAGTGAATAATAAAAAATTAATAAAAAAAATTTTTCTTTTTAAAAGATTTTGGGTTTCTGAAAAAAATAACAAATAAAAAATTTAAAATAAATCAAACAAAATGGAACTTTTGACAACCAAAAACAAAAATTTAGTGATTTGGTCCCTAAGTGAAGTCATAACCTTTCCATCAAAAAATATAAAAAAAAAATTTAAATCTTTTAACCGTTTGGGATCGGAGGTTTTCTAGGAACAGAAGCCTCATGATGTCATGTTAAAAAATCCCCGAACCATTTTTTTAAAAAGAGACAAAAAATGGATATTAACCCCCCCAAAAAATTTCAGTTTTGGGTAAAACTGCACCTTTCAAAATTCAGCCGGGGGGTTTTAAAGGTTATTAACTTCACTATGGGGGGTTTGGCCGGCGGCCTTCGTTTGTTCGGTGTTAGCAACAAAAGTGGGTCCCCCGA
>CM055825.1:24083149-24104809 GCA_029582265.1 Zoroaster sp. YZ-2022 | reverse complement strand
TAAAAAATCATTTTTGGAAACATTTATGCTTTGGCATTTATCATGCCTTTTGCTACTGTAATTAAAAAGTATTAAAAATTTGAATGGATCAGGCTGTGATCTGTTCCCATTAAAAAAATTTTTAAACATTCGAAAACATTTACATTTTTTGGGTTAAAAATAAATAAAATTTAAGGTTTTTAAATAAATTAAAAAAATACAATATATAAAAAAGAAAAAAACACCGAAAACAAAAAAGGGGAAAAATTTTTGAAAAAATGCTTACCTTTTTTGAAGGAAATCATTTCTCAATTTTGAGGGGGAAAGGGGTATATTTTTGGGGGTTTGGGGGGCAAAAAAAGGTCCCCACCCTTTTTAGAAGGGAAAAAGGGGCCCCACAGAATAACAAAATAAAAAATTATTCTTGGTTTTTAAAGAAGGGTTTCTTTTTTGGGGAGAATTTAAAACCGTTGGGGGTGGAAAGTGTGTTGTTTAGGAGGAAGGGGGGTTTTGACGGAATTGTTGGTTGTTTGAGAGAGGGGGGTTTTGGGGGTTGTGTGGGTGGAATCGTGTGGTTGTTTGAGTTGAGCAGGGGTGTGGGTGTTGTGAGGGAAAGTCAGTGTAGTTGTTTGAGCAGGAGGGGTGGGGTGGGAGGGAAGTCGTGTGTTGTTTGAGTGGAGGGGGGTGTGGGTGGTGTGAGTGGAAGTCAGTGTAGTTGTTTGACAGAGGAGGTGTGGGTGTGTGTGATGGAAGTCAGTGTATTGTTTGAGCAGGAGGGGTGGGTGTGTGGGGGGAGTCAGGTGTTGTTTGGGAAGGGGGAGGGTGGGTGTGTGACTGGAAGTCAGGGGTTTTTTTGAGCTGAGGAGGGTTGTTGTGTGGGGAGGGAAGCGGGTTTTGTTTGGCAGAGGGTGGGTGTGGGGGTTAAGTCGGTTAGTTGTTTGACGGGAAGGTGTGGGTGTGGGGGGGGAAGCGTGTATTTTTTTGCAGAGGGGGGGGGTGGGGGAAAGCATTTAGTTGTTTAAGGGGAGGGTGGGGTGTGGGGGGAAGTCATTTTGGTTGTTTGAAGAGGAGGGGTGTTGGGTTGGGGGAAGTCAGTGTAGTTGTTTGAGCGAGGGGGGGTGGGGTGTGTGGGGGGGAAGTAGTGTAGTTTTTGAGCAGAGGAGAGGTGGGTGTGTGTGAGGAAGTCATTTGGGTTTTTGAGCGGGGAGGTGTGGGTGTGTGGAGGGGTCTGGTTGTTTGAGCAGGGGGAGAGGTGGGGTTGTGTGTTGAAGTCGTGTAGTTGTTGGCTGAGGGGGGTGTGTGGGGGGAAAGTCGTGTAGTTGTTTGGCGGGGGGGGTTGGGTGTTGGAGGGGGTGTGTTTTTTGGCGGGGAGGGTGTGGGTTGTGAGGAACGTTGTTGTTACGGGGGAGATTGGGGTGTGTGTGACTGGAATAGGATTTTTGGCTGGGAGGGTGGGTGGGGTGACTGGAAAGTCGTGAGTTGTTTGACAGAGGAGGGGGGTGGTGTGACTGGAATCATTTGGGTTTTTGAGCTGAGGAGGGTGGGGGTGTGTGGGGGTGGAAGTCGTGTAGTTTTTAAGAGGAGGGTTTTTTTGGGAAAATCATTAGTTTTTACTGGAGGGGTGTGGGTTTTTGGGTGGAATCATTTAGTTTTTACGAGGAAAGGGTGTTTTGTGACTGGAAGTCAGTGGTTTTTTACGGGGAGGGTGGGTGTGTGGGTAAGTCAGTGTAGTTGTTTGAGCAGAGGGGAATGGGGGTGTGTGTAAAGTCATTAGTTGTTTACGGGGAGGGGTGTGGGTGTGTGGGGGAAGTCGGGGTGTTTGACAGAGGAGGTGGGTGTTGGTGGAAGCAGTGTTTTTGAGCAGGGGGAGGGGTGGGTGTGTGGGGGAAGTCAGTGTAGTTGTTTGACAGGGAGGGTGGGTGTGTGTGACTGGAGTAGTGTAGTTGTTTGGCGAGGAGGGTGGGGTGTGTGGGTAAGTCAGTGTATTGTTTGAGCAGAGGAGAGGTGTGGGTGTGTGTGACTGGAAGTCATGTAGTTGTTGAGCTGGGGAAAAGGGTTGGGTGTTGGGTAAGTCAGTGTTTGTTTGGAGAGGGGGTGGGTGGTGGTGGAAGTCATGTAGTTGTTTGAGCGAGGAGGGTGGGGTGTGGGGGGAAGTCAGTGTAGTTGTTTGAGCAGAGAGGGTGGGTGTGGGGATGGAAATTGTTGTTTGAGCAGGGAGGTGGGGTGTGGGTGGAAGTCAGTGTAGTTTTTGAGCAGGAGGGGTGGGTGTGTGGGGTGGAAGTCAGTGTAGTTGTTTGAGCAGGGGGAGGGGTGGGTGTTGGGGAAAATCAGTGTGTTGTTTGAGCAGAGGAGGGTGTGGGTGTGGGGTGGAAGTCAGTGTAGTTGTTTGAGAAGAGGAGGGTGGGGTGTGTGGTGGAATCAGTGTAGTTTTTGAGCAGGGGGAGAGGGTTGGGGTGTGTGGTGGAAGTGGGTTTAGTTGTTTGAGCAGAGGGAGAGGTGTGGGTGTGGGAGGGGAAGCGTGGTTGTTTGAGCAGAGGGTGGTGTGGGGAGATGAAGTCAGTGTAGTTGTTTGAGCGAGGAGGGTGGGGGTGTGTGGGTGAAGTCAGTGTAGTTTTTTGAGCGAGGGGGGGTGGGTGTGAAAGTCAGTGTAGTTTTTGAGGAGAGGTGTGGGTGTGTGGGGGAAAATCAGTGTGTTGTTTGACAGAGGGGTGGGGGGTGTGTGTGGGGGGAAGTCAGTGTGTTGTTTGAGCAGAGGGGGGGTGGGTGTGGGGAGGGGAAGTCAGTGTAGTTTTTTAGCAGAGGAGGGTGGGTGTGTGACGGGAAAGTCAGTGTGGTTTTTGAGCAGAGGGGGGTGTGGGTGTGTGGGAGTGGAAGTCGGTAGTTGTTTGAGCAGGGGAGATTTGGTGTGGGGGGTGGAAGTCAGTGAGTTGTTTACAGAGGAGGGTGGGTGTGGGGAAACGTGTAGTTGTTTGAGCAGAGGAGGGTGGTTTTTTGGGGTGGAAGTCATGAAGTTGGGAAGGAGGTGTGGGTGTGTGGTGGAAGTCAGTTGGGTTTTTTAGCAGAGGAGGGTGGGGTGTGTGGAGGGGAAGTCAGTGTAGTTGTTTGAGCAGAGGAAGGGGGGGTGTGTGGGATGAAGTCATTTAGTTGTTTGAGCAGAGGAGGTGTGGGTGGGGGAGATAAAGTCAGGGTTGTTTGAGCAGAGGAGGGGTGAAAAGGTGTGTGGGGGAAGTCAGTGTGTTGTTTGACAGAGGAGGGTGGGGTGTGTGGAGGGGAAGTCAGTTGTTTTTGAGCAGGGGGGGGTGGGTGTGTGTGGGGGAAAGTCAGTGTGTTTTTTGAGCAGGGAGGGTGGGGGTGTTTGAGGGGGTCGTTAGTTTTTGACAGAGGAGGGTGGGGTGTGTGAGGGGAAGTCATTTAGTTGTTTGAGCAGAGGAAGGTGTGGGTGTGGGGTGGAAGTCGTGTAGTTGTTTAGGAGGAGGGTGTGGGTTTTGGGGAAATCAGTGAGTTGTTTAGAAAGAGGAGAGGTGTAGGTGTGGTGGAAATCAGTGTGTTGTTTACAGAGGAGGGTGGGTGTGTGGGTAAATCAGTGTATTGTTTGAGGGGGAGGGGTTTGGGGTGTGTGTGGGGAAGTCAGTGTGTTTTTTGAGAGAGGAGAGGGGGGTGGGGGAGTGGGTCAGTGTTTTGTTTGAGCAGAGGAGGGGGGTTTGTGTGGGGGAAAGTCAGTGTGTTGTTTGAGCAGGGAGGGGGTGGGTGTGTGTGGGGGAAGTCGGGAGTTGTTTGAGCAGGGAGGGTGGGGTGTGCGGGAAAGTCGTGTGTTGTTTAGCTGAGGAGGGTGGGGTGTTTTAAATCGTGTGTTTTTTGACAGAGGAGGTGTGGGTGTGGGGATGGAAGTCAGTGTAGTTTTTGAGCTGAGGAGGTGTGGGTGTGTGTGGGGGAAGTCAGTGTAGTTGTTTGAGCTGGGGAGGGGGGTGTGTGACGGAAGTCAGTGAGTTTTTTGAGCTGAGGAGAGGGGGGGTTGTGTGACGGGAAAGTGTGGTTTTTGGAGGAGGGGGGGTGTGTGTGACGGGAAGTCAGTGTAGTTTTTGAGCGGGGAGAGGTGTGGGTTTTGTGACGGGAAAGTCGTGTAGTTGTTTAGGAGGAAGGTGGGGTTTGTGACGGGAAAGTCAGTGGTTTTTGAGCTGGGGAGGGGGGGTGTGGGGGAGTGGTCATGTGGTTGTTTGAGCAGAGGAGGGTGTGGGTGTGTGGACGGGGTCAGTGTGTTTTTGAGCTGAGGAGAGGTGGGGGTGGGGTGGGGAATCTTTATTTTTTTTGGCAGAGGAGAGGTGGGTGTTGTGACGGGAAGTCATTTGGGTTTTTGAGCTGAGGAGAGGTGTGGGTGTGTGTGAGGGGAAAGTCAGTGTAGTTGTTTGACAGAGGAGAGGGGGGTGTGTGTGGGGGGAAAGGTGTGTTTTTGAGCAGAGGAGGGGTGGTGTGTTTGGGGGAGGTCGGGGTTTTTTTAGCAGAGGGGGGTGTGTGTGACGGGAAGTCATTTAGTTGTTTAGGGGGAGGGGGGGGTGTGGGAGTGGAAGTCAGTGGTTGTTTGAGCAGAGGAGAGGTGTGGGTGTGTGTGGGGGAAAGTCAATTTTTTGATGAGAGGTGGGGGTGTTTGGGGAAGTCAGTGTGTTGTTTGAGCAGAGGGGGGGGGTGTGTGACGGGAAAGTCTGTGTTTTTTGAGCGGGGAGGTGGGGGTGTGGGGGGGAAAGTCAGTGTAGTTTTTTGAGCAGAGGAGAGGTGGGGTGGGGAGGGAAAGCAGGTGTTGTTTGAGCAGAGGGGGGGTGGGGGTGTGTGTGGGGGGAAGCGGTGTTGTTTGAGAAAAGAGGGTTGGGGGTGTGGGCGGGAAGTCAGTGAGTTTTTAAAACAGAGGAGAGGTGGGTGTGTGGGGGGAAAGTTTGTGTTGTTTGAGCAGAGGAGGGTGGGGGGTGTGTGGGTGGAAGTCTTTGGGTTGTTTGAGCAGGGGAGGGTGTGGGTGTGGTGGAAATCAGGTAGTTGTTTGAGCAGGGGGAAGGTGGGTTGTGGGTGGGTCAGTGTAGTTGTTTGACAGAGGAGGGTGTGGGTGTGGGGGGGAAGTCAGTGTAGTTGTTTGAGCAGAGGAGGGTGGTGTGTGTGGGGGTGGTAGTTGTTTGAGCAGAGGAGGGGTGTGGGTGTGGGGGAGATAAATCAGTGTAGTTGTTTGGAGAGGAGAGGTGGGGGTGTGTAAAAAAGTCGGTATTTTTGAGCTGAAGGGTGTGGGGGGAGGGAAGTCATTTTGTTTGAGCAGGGGAGGGGGGGGTTTTGGGACGGGAAAGTCAGTGTGTTGTTTGAGCTGAGGAGAGGTGGGGTGTGTGGGTGGGTCGGGTGTAGTTGTTTGAGCAGAGGAGGGGGGGGTGTGGGGGGGAAGTCATTGGGGTTTTTTTGGGGCAGAGGAGGGGTGTGGGTTTGGGGAAGTCATTTAGTTGTTTGACAGAGAGGGTGGGTGTGTGGAAAGTCATTGAGTTTTTTGAGCAGAGGGGGGGTGTGTGTGGGGGAAGGTGGTTGTTTGAGCAGAGGGAGGTGGGGTGTGGGGGGGAAGTCAGTGTAGTTGTTTGAGGAGGAGAGGTGGGGTGGTGTGGGGGAAATCAGTGTGTTGTTTGACAGAGGAGGGGTGGTGTGGTGGAATCAGTGTGTTGTTTGGAGGGGAGGGTGGGTGTGTGTGGTGGAATCAGAGTTTTTTGACAGGGGGGGTGTGGGTGTGTGTGAGGGGAACAGTGGTTGTTTGAGCGGGAGGGGGGGTGTGGGATGAAGCAGTGTATTGGAGAGGGATTGGGTGTGTGAGATGAAGTCAGTGTAGTTTTTTTGAGCAGGGGGGTGTGGGTGTGTGTGGGGGGTCAGTGGTTGTTTGAGCAGAGGAGAGGTGTGGGGTGTGTGGGGGGTCATTTAGTTGTTTGAGCAGGGAGGGGTGGGGGTGTGTGTGGTGGAAGTCAGTGTAGTTGTTTGAGCAGAGGGGGGGGTGTGGTGTGGGGAGTGGAATCAGTTAGTTGTTTGAGCAAAAGGAGGTGTGGGTTTTTGGGGGGGAAGTCAGTGTAGTTGTTTGACAGAGGGAGGTGTGGGGTGTGTGAGGGAAGTCATGTAGTTGTTTGGCAGAGGGTGTCGGTGTGTGGGGGGAAGTCAGTGTGTTGTTTGAGCAGAGGGGGGTGTGGGTGTGTGGTGGAAATCGTGAGTTGTTTGAGCAGAGGAGGGGTGTGGGTGTGTGTGAGGGAAATCAGTGTAGTTGTTTGAGCAGGGGGGGAGGGTGGTGGGGGAACAGTGTGTTGTTTGAGCAGGGGGAGGGTGTGGGTGTGTGTGGTGGAAGCAGTTTTTTTTGAGCAGGGGAGAGGGTGGGGTGTGGGTGGAAGTCAGTGAGTTGTTTGAGCAGGGAATGGGGGTTGTTGTGAGATGAAGTCAGTGGTTTTTACAGAGGAGAGGTGGGTGTGTGTGAGATGAAGTCAGTGTATTGTTTGAGCAGAGGAGGGGTGGGTGGGGGGTGGAAGTCATTGTTGTTTGGGGGGAAGAGGTGTGGGTGTGTGTGAGTGGAAGTGTGTAGTTTTTTGAGCAGAGGAGGGGTGGGTGGGGGTGGAAGTCAGTGTAGTTGTTTGACAGAGGAGGGTGTGGGTGGGGGAGTGGGTCGTGTGTTGTTTGAGCAGGGGGGTTGGGGTGTGTGGGTGGAAGTCAGTGTGTTTTTGAAGAGGAGGGGGGGGGGGTTTTTGGGTGGAAGTCATTAGTTGTTTGACAGGGGAGGTGGGGTTTGGGGGTGGAAGTCAGTGTAGTTGTTTGAGCAGAGGGGTGTGGGTGTGTGGGGAAAGTCGGGTAGTTGTTTGAGCAGGGAGGGTGTGGGGGGAGGGGGAAGTCTTGTTTTTTGGCTAGGGGGGGGTGGGTGTGTGTGGGTGAAGTCGTGTTTGGAGCGGGGAGAGGGGGGGTGTGGTGGAAGTCAGGTATTGTTTGAGCAGAGGAGGGTGGGGTGTGTGGGGGAAGTCAGTGTAGTTGTTTGACGGGGAGAGGTGGGGGTGTGGGGAGGGGAAGTCAGTGTATTTGGGGTTTTTGAGCAGAGGAGAGGTGTGGGTTGTGGGGGGAAAAGTCAGTGTGTTGTTTGAGCAGAGGGGGTGTGGTGTGGGGGAAGTCAGTGTAGTTGTTTGAGCAGAGAGGGTGGGTGTGTGTGGGGGGAAAGTCAGTGTAGTTTTTTGGGGCAAGGGATGGTGTGGGGTTTGTGTGGTGGAAGTCAGTGTAGTTGTTTGAGCAGAGGAGAGGGTGGGTGTGGAGGGGGAAGTCAGTGTGTTGTTTGAGCGGGGAGGTGTGGTGTGTGGGTGGAAGTCAGTGTAGTTGTTTGAGCAGGAGGTGTGGGTGTGTGTGAGTGGAAGTCAGTGTAGTTGTTTGAGCAGGGGGAGGGTGGGGGTGGGGGAAGTCAGTTAGTTGTTTGAGAGGGGGGGTGGGTGGGGAGATAAAGTCATTTAGTTGTTTGAGCAGGGGAGGGTGGGTGTGTGGGTGGGTATGGTTGTTTGAGCAGGGGAGGGTGTGGGTGTGTGGGGAAGTCAGTGTAGTTGTTTGAGCAGAGGAGAGGTGTAGGTGTGTGGGTGGAAGTCAGTGTATTGTTTGAGCAGAGAGGGTGAGGTGGGGGAAGATTTTTGTTTGAGCGAGGAGGGTGGGTGGGGGGGAAATCATTATTGTTTGAGGGGGGATGTGGGGTGTGTGGAGGGAAGTCAGTGTGGGTTTTTTGGGTGGGGGGTGGTGTGTGGTGGAAGTCAGGGGAGGTTTGAGCAGGGAGGTGGGGGTGTGTGGGGGGAAAGCAGTGTTTTTTGGGCAGAGGGGGGTGGGGTGTGTGGTGGGTCAGTGTAGTTGTTTGAGCAGGGGGAAAAATTTTGGGGTGGAAGTCAGTGTGTTGTTTGGAGAGGAGGGTGTGGGGTTTTGGGAGATAAAATTTTCACAGGGTTTCGCAACCTCTTGACTGTTTAAAATTGGGATGATTTACAGGCATTTACCAATTTTAAAACCTTTAAATGAGTTCAGAGAGTGGGGGGGGAAAAAAATGTTTTGGAACCACAGATCATCCTCTTTTCTTTTTCTTCTTGTACTCCCCCTCCCTTCATTGTCAAACCCGGAACTTGCATCTTGGAGAATGACGATGGGGCGTTAAACGCCCCCAGCATAGGCTGATGTCAGGTCGATTTGAACGTGTCGGACCCCCCCCGGCCGCCAGATCAAGACATAAAAACCCGGGCGGACTGCAGTGCGCACAACGTAATGTCAGATTTAAAAACGGGATCATATGAACCTTCACCCTAAAAACCTTTTTTTCCTGAAATGGTTTCACGGGATTTTCCAATTTCCCCTTTCTCCCCCCAAATATTAAAAATTTTCCCGGGGATTTCACAGCAAATTCCGCCTCGAAATTACTCCCCCCAAAACTGCCAGGAGAAGTTTTGGATTTTAAGCCAGGGTAAAGGGGAACCCCAAAGGTATTTCTTTTTCCGGTGTTGTGTCATTTAAATTTTGTAAACTATTTTTTCGGGGAAAATAAATTTTCAGGGTTTTTGGGGGTTGTTTTCTGGGAGCATTTTAGTCAAAAATTTGCATTTGCATGTCAAAAAACATTTTCTGAAACCCAAAAAAAGGCCCAATAAGGTTGGGTTTATTCCCCATGCTCGCATGGCCCATTGCCCTGGTTTGAGCTCGTAAGGCATGGTCACCGTTGGCCCGCTTTCCACTCCCGCTGTCATCACCTTTTCCCCTGGTTTGAGCCGTCAGGCGGCCCCGAAGGTGTCCTGACTTCATTATGAATAACGCCTTCTTAAGGTGATGTCATTTCCCCATGGTTTTTTTGTCGGGGCGGGCCCCGTTAGGTGTCCGACTTCATTATGAATAAGGCGCCTGTTTTCCGTCCCTATTTGCCCATGGTTTGAGCTCTAGTCAGGCGTGGTCATTAAGGTGCCTGCTTCTTATGAATAACACTGTCTTTTAAAGGGGCCCATTTGCCCGTGGTTTGAGCTCTGCGGGCGTTCCTTTAGTGCCCTGACCATCATAAAAACGGCCGTTGTTGGCGTGGCTCTTTGCCCATGGTTTGATCGTCGTGGTCCAAGGTGCCTGATTTCTTATGAAAACAGCCGCTGTCTATGGGGGGCGCCATTTCCCATGGTTTGGCCTGGTCAGGCGGGTCACCTTTGGTTTCCGCTTCATTGAAAACACCGTGTTATAGCGTGCTCATTTGCCCATGGTTTGATTGGGTCAGGCGGGTCACCGTTAATTCCCTGCTTCATTATGAATAACACTGTCTGTCATATGCGTGCCATTTGCCCATGGTTTGGCTCAGGGGGCATGGTCACCGAATGCCCTTTCATTATGAATAACACCGCCTGTCTATAGCGGGGGGCTCATTTGCCCGGTTTTGAGCTTTCAGGCATGGTCCCCGGGTGTCCTGACCGGAAAAAAGTCTTTTATGCGGGGGTATTTCCCCATGGTTTGGCCTGCGGGGGTCCGGGGTGTCCGACTTTTTTTGAAAACCCCGCTGTCTATGGCGGGCCATTTGCCCAGGGTTTTGGCCTGTGGGGCGGGTCCCCGTTAAGGTGTCCTGTTTCTTATGAATAACGGCCTGTCTATAGGTGGCCATTTGCATGGGAGCTCTAGCGGGTGGTCACCGAAAGTGTCCTGACTTTAAAAAAAACCCCGTCTAGGGGCCCTTTTTCCCCTGGTTTGAGCTCAGTGGCGTGGTCACCGTTGGGTCTGATTTATGAATAGCCCGCTGTCTACAGCGGGGCGCCTTTTGCCCATGGTTTGAGCTCTGTGGCATGGTCTGGGGTGTCCTGCTTTTTTAGCACCGCGTTACGGGCGGGGCGCCATTTCCCCCTTTGGGCCGGGTTTTGGTGGTACTTAAGGGCCGACTTCATTATGAATAGGCCGTCTGTCTCAGCGTTTTCCCCATGGTTTGAGCTTGGTCGGCGTGGTCACCGAGGTGTCCTGCTTCTTTGAATCGCCGCTGTCTACAGCGGGCTCTTTTCTTTGGTTTGAGCTCTGTCAGGCGTGGTCACCGTTAAGGTGCCCTGACCATTATAAAAACAGCCGCTGTCTATAGCGTGCCCCCCATGGTTTGAGCCGTCAGGCGTGGTCACAGGGTGTCCTTTTTCATTATAAAAAAACCCTTGTCTATGCGTGGCATTTGATGGTTTGAGTCTGGTAGGCGTGGCCCCGTTAAGGTTCCTGCTTCATTATAATAACAGCTGCCCGCGTTTTTTGCCCGGTTTGAGTCGGTGGGGGTGGTCCCCGTTAAGGTGTCCTGACTTCATCAGAAAAACGCTGTTTTTACAGCGGCGCCTTTTTAGGGTTTTGGGCCCCGGTGGGGGTGGTCCCCGTTAAGGTGTCCACTTCTTATGAATAACAGCCATTGTCTATCCCTTGTCTTTTTTGATTTTTTTTTCCCCTTTTTTAAAAATTAAACTTGAGAATTTCCCTTAGGGAGAGCACAAAAAAAACATTTTTAATATGTGTAAAACATAAATATTTATGGGGTCTTATAAAAAAAAGTTATTTTCCTTTCTTTAAATTGAGCTTTATTTCCAAACCCCAATGAGTTTCCCAAAAGGGAAATTTCGAAAAACGAAAAAAAAATGGAATAATGTCTCTTTAAAGATGTATTGCCTTTTAAAAGGCAATTTCTTGATATTTCTTTTCAAAAACACTACTATTTTATTTTTTGGATAGAATGAATAAATTACATTTCTTATAAGAATTCAAAAATGGTTTTTTAAAAATGTCCCAAAAATTTAAATTTAATTTTTTGGGGAAAGTATCGATCTGGGAAAACCTTGGGTTGGGGAAATTGTTTTGAAAAATAAAATATAGTCCCCCCTTTTTTTTTTGACAATTTTGGTTTTGTTCCATTTTATTTTAATTCTAAAAGATCATTCTTTAAAAAATTAAATAAACATTCCCTCGTTTTTTGTTAAAACATAGATGATGACGATAAAAAAACCCCTTTTTTTTTTCGTTTTCCCCCATTGTTTTTAAGGAACGGCCTATAACCCACATAACTCAATTATAAAAACCTAGAATCATGAATAAAAAAGTTTTGAAAACAACCAATGTCCTCTTTAAATTTTATTATATAACACAAAAAAACAAATTTCCGAGTGAAGGGGTTTTTCCCCGATCAAATCACATAATGGTTTAAAGACTTTAAACACTGTGAATTACAAGTCTCAAGGATATAATCAATGTTTGGGTAAACAATAAACAAATCAGAACTTGTCAGTAAAAAACCAAAAAACAAAGGGACAATATTCCAGATCAAAAGGGGGGAATCAAAGTGCAATTTGATTAATTCAGTGTAAAATAAACCCCCCTGATAAGGTCATATTTTGGGGCTGCTGCATAAATAAGCCAGTAAAATTTTGGGACTGGCAAACGGACCGACCAGCCTATTAATTTTACTGGAATTTCCTTTAATGACTAAAATTTAAAGGGAAAAGTGACATAAAACAACTGTTATTATGAGGAAAAGATGAAAAATTTGATTTTTAAACAAATTCATTCTTACAAAAATTAGATTAACCCAAACCCCGGACCTGTGGTTTTAGTGATTAAAACCCCACAGGACCTGTAGTTTTTGTGATTAAAAAAACCCACAGGACCGGTTTTAGTGATTCAACCAACCACGGACCTGGTTTTTTTGTGATTGTAACCCAAGGGCCCGGGGTTTTTGTGATTAACCAACCTACAGGACCTGTAGTTTTGTGATTGCAACCAACCCCGGGGCCTTTAGTTTTTAGTGATTGCAACCCAAACCCAGGGCCTGTAGTTTTTTTTGATTAACCAACCTACAGGACCCGTAGTTTTTTTTGGATTGCAACCAACCACAGGACCTGTAGTTTTAGTGATTGCAAAACCCGGACCTGTGTTTTTAGGGTTCAACCCAAACCACAGGCCCGGTTTTTTTGATTGCAACAAACGGACCGGGGTTTTTTGGGTTGCAACCCAAACCCGGACCTGTTTTTAGTATTTCAACCAACCTACAGGACCTTGGTTTTTTGTGATTGCAACCAACCACAGGACCTGTAGTTTTTTGATTCAAACCCAAACCACAGGGCCTGGTTTTTTGGATTCACCCAAACCCGGACCTGAAGTTTTGTATTTCCCAAAAAAAGGACCTGTAGTTTTTGTGATGGCACAAGCACAGGACCTGGAGATTGCCCCCTCGGACCTGTAGTTTTTTGTGATTCAACCCAACCACAGGACCTGAGTTTTTGTGGGTTTCCAACCACAGGACCTGTGTTTTTATTTCAACCAACCTACAGGACCTGTAGTTTTTTGTGATTGCAACCAACCCCCAGGACCTGTGTTTTTATTGACAACCACAGGACCTGTGTTTTTTTGTGATTGCCCCCGGACCTGTGGGTTTTTTTGGATTGCAACCAACCTACAGGACCTGTAGTTTAGTGATTGCAAAACCCCGGGACCGTTTTTAGTGAGCAACCCCAACCCCCGGGGGCCCGTGTTTTTGTGATTGAACCAACCACAGGGCTGTGGTTTTTTGATTGCAACCAACCCGGACCGAAATTTTTTGATTCAAACCCCAAACACAGGACCTGTAGTTTTTTGTGATGCCCGCCGGACCGGTTTTTGTGAGCAACCACGGACCTGTGTTTTTTGTTTTGAACAAACCCACAACCGTAGTTTTAGTGATTGCAACCAACCACAGGGCTGTAGTTTTTTGGGTTAAACCAACCCAGGACCTGTGGTTTTGGGGTTCAACCAACCACAGGACCTGTGTTTTGGTTACCAAGCTACAGGACCTGGTTTGTGTTTCAACCAACCCAGGGCCCGTAGTTTTTTTTTGATTGCAACCAACCTGGGGCCTGTGTTTTTGTGATTAAAACCCAAACCCCGGGACCGGTTTTTTTTGATTTTAACCCAAACCCGGACCTGTGGGTTTTTGTGTTTCCCCCCCCGGACCGGTTTTTAGGGTTTCAACCAAACCCCAAAAACCGTGTTTTTTTGTGTGAACCAACCCAGGACCTGTTTTTTAGTGATTAAAACCCCGGGGCCGAGTTTTTTGTGATTGCACCCAAACCCGGGGCCTGTGGTTTTTTTTGATTCACAACCCACGGACCGTTTTGATTTCACAACCTCGGACCTGTTTTTTAGTGATTGCAACCAACCACAGGGTTGTTTTTGTGTTGCAACCAACCACAGGGCTGTGGTTTTAGTGACAACCCCCGGGGCCTGTGTTTTAGTGATTCAAACCTGGGACCGGTTTTTTTGTGGAACCCAAACCCCAAGGGCCTTAGTTTTTAGTGATTGAACCAACCCCGGGCCTGGTTTTTATGATTGAACCAACCTCAACCGTGTTTTTAAGTGCAACCCCCTACAGGACCTGTGTTTTTGTGATTGAACCAACCACAGGACCTTAGTTTTGTGATTCAACCAACCACAGGGCTGTGGTTTTTAGGTTGAAAAGGACCCGTGTTTTATGATTCACAACCACGGACCTGTGGTTTTTTACGAAAAATAAACTGTTTTTAGTGTTCCAACCACAGGACCTGTAGTTTTAGTGATTGCACCAACCTACGGACCTTGGTTTTTTACAAACCTCCCCCGGACCTTAGTTTTTTTGGGTTGCAACCAACCCGGCCGGGGTTTAGTGTTTCAACCAAATTTAAAACCTGGTTTTTTTTGATTCACAACTACAGGACCTGTGTTTTTTGTGATTCAAAACCTGGACCGGGGTTTTTTGGGTTGCAACCAACCACAGGACCCGTGGTTTGGATTTCAACCAACCACAGGACCTGGTTTTGTGATTGTCCAACCCAGGGCCTGTGTTTTTAGTGATTTTCAACCAACCCCAAAGGGCCGTAGTTTTTTGTGATTCCCCAAAAACCACGGACCTGTGTTTTTTGTGATTCAACCCCAAACCACAGGACCTGTGGGGTTTTTTTTAATTCAACCAACCTACAGGACCTGTGTTTTGTGATTTAACCAAACCGGGGCCTGTGTTTTTGTGTTGCACAACCCAGGACCTGTGTTTTTGGGGTTGCCCCCCCAGGCCGGGGTTTTTTGATTAACCCAAACCACAGGGCCTGTAGTTTTTGAATTGCAACCAACTAAAGGGCCGAGTTTTAAATAAACATTTAAAAAATTTACTATAATAATAATGCCCTGAAAAACTGTTTTCGGTGAAAAAAATATTGACAATTTCATACGACCCCGGAAATTATGAAAATTTCAATTCCTTGCCATGAAAAACTGTGATAATGCCATGAACTTGGGAAGGGGGCCCCAAACTCAACACCATGTTTCCGTGAAATCGCCGGGAAAATTTTTCAATATCGAAAGGGAAAAGAACTGTGAAATTTCAGAAATTACGGGGGTGTTTTTTACGGGAAAAAGGTTTTTAGGTATTTTTGGGGAAATTGTTTATAGTGTAATATTATAATATTATTATATAGTTTTGGTTTTTTCAAAGGAAAATTAATTTGAGAGTATTCAAACAATTTTCCAAATTGATTCAAAAATTGTAATTAAAAATTTTTTTTTATTTTTTTCATATTTATTTATTTTTTCAGGGAAACAATCACAAAAAAAATGGTGAAAACAATTGGAAAAAAAAAAAATACATAACAAAAAAAGCAAAAAATGACAAAAATTTACATCACCCCCAGGCCTTAGGATTACCAAATGAACCAAATCACAATCTATTGGTTTTCCATTGCTGCCAAACATAATCAAACAAAAAAAGAAATATAATATAAAAAGCCAAATAAAAAACAATAAGGTTATGTCTTGCATAGTTTACTTACTTTGAATTCAATATTTCATCATCCTTGGCTCCCCCCTCAAAACCCAAAACGTCCAGTAGGGGTCTATTTGCCCATACAGCAAATATTTGAACTATGCCGGGCAAGGGTTAAAAACAACCAACAAACGCTCATCCATGACAGTAGGGGAAATGACGGGGGGGAAGGGGAAGAACCCGGGAAAAAATAAAGATAACTTTTTTGTCTAATTTTGTCTTTTTTAAACGGTTGACCTCTTCATAAAAAATTTTGGGGTCATGTTTTCTACCTGGGGGTATGCACTATCCTTTTTTTAGATGTGGGTGGGGGCAGCAATTGAGCTTATACCCCTAGGGGCAGATGGTTTCAGGAATGAAGAGCCTGATGAGCAGGGAAAAATATAAACTTGAGCACCATTGTAAACCCCGCTTAAAGTCCCAAATTTTTTTTTTTTTTATTAAATTTAAATTCAACAAAAACTGCAACCCACTGCCATTACAGGGATAAAAGGGAACCAAAAACAACAACCAAACCCGCCTACAGGTACCCCTTTCCCTGGGGGAAACAATGTAGTGGGGTGTCAAGGGAAAAAACACCCTGGTGGGGGTTGGGGGAAACCCCCCATTCACGACTGATCAGAACAAATCGTGCACTAAAACCCCTAAAAATTTGGGACCCATTTATGAATTTATATTTCTGTTCCGGTAATCTTATTTGCATGTATTAGGGGGAAAAAAATATTACATTGGGGAAAATAAATTAAAAATAAATTAAAAGTTTATAAAACCCAAAATACAATTTCAGGGGGCTTTCCTTTGAGGAAAGTGCATCTCCCCTTGAAAAAACCAGAATCTGGTATGAGTATGGATGGTTAAAAAAAAAATGTCAACAGAAATTCAAAAGGGTTACCACAAAATCAGCAAAAAATTTTTTAAGATGGTAAAAAATTACCCAAAATTTTAAAAGTTTTTAGGAAAAACATTAAAAAAGGGGAGATTGGTTATTCTCAAAAACCGGGGCAATAATCTAATTCCCCACTGGGCCTTTTTGCAACAAGGTTTGACCTTATCATGTGGTATTTTTTTCATCACGAGAAAAAACTAGTACCCAATTCCATTTCCCGTTGATCCAGACAATATTGTCCTTCAACTACCTTTTTCAATGTATCAGTTTAAAGGGTTTAAAATTACAAACCCAAATTTTTTACCTTAAAGGGGATATTGAAACCCAGTTCAAACCACACACGGAAAAACCCTGGGTTCACAATCAACCATGCCCCCAGGTCACGATGAACCCAGATCGGGTTCAGACAGCATTCCACCCAAGGGGGGCATCCGTATGACACACACCCGCGGGAAGGGGGGGCAGGCGGTAAAATGGGAAAACTCGAAAAAAAAGTATTTAATATGAAGAAAAGGAATGACTCTGATGATTTCATTTCTTTTTTTAAAAAGAAATCTTTTTGGTTTTTTTTTAATAAAATAAATCCCACCTTTTTTTCCGTTGGTCTGAATAAATTTCTTTAGGTTCCCATTTTTTGATATTCTGAAATTTAAACTAACAGGAAAAAGTTTTTTTAAACTTCTCCCTTCGACAAAAGCACGATATCTTACAGCATTCATAACATTGTTTTTTTTGAAAAAAAGGGAAAATTTTACAATTTTTTTTTTAAAAAAGGACAAACTCAAACTCAGATGATTTACCACCCCCTCACCTACTGAGCTATCTGGCCACATAGTTGGTGGTCTCACGCGACCTGCCGCGCCTACCACCCCAGCTATCCGGGCCTGTTGGCGCCTCACTGGGACCACGGACCTTCAGCTTCACCAACTATCCGGGCCAAAAGTTCGCCCCCACTGGGGCCACGGACGACCGACCCGTTCTACCTCCGGTATCCGGCCATAGTTGGGGTTCCTCACTGGGGGCCACCGGACCCGACCCGCTCCTACCAAAACGGGCCCGTTGGCGGTTCTCAAACCCCCCGGACGACTCCAGCCCTACCTACCGAGCTTCGGCCCAAGTTGGCGGTTCTCACTGGACACCACGGCCGACCCGCTCTCTATGAGCTATCCCCCAATAGTTGGGCCCCCCTGGACCACCCGGCCCCTCCCCTTCTCCACCGGCTATCCCGCCTTGGGTTTGGGGGTCCTCAGGACCCCAGGCGCCGTACAGCTCCACCCCCGAGCTATCCGGCCATATGGGGGGTCTCCCCCTGGGACCCCCGGGCCGTAAGCCCCCCGAGCTTCGTATGGGTTCGGTTTTCCCCTGGGACCCCCGACGACCCCTACCGCTCTCTTCTACCGACATCCCCTTTTGGGTTGGCCCCCTCACTGGGAACCCCGGACGTACACCCTTTCCTACCTATCCCCCAAAGTTGGGGTTCTCATACCACCCCCGCTAAATGTCACCTTGAGCTTCCCCAAAAAGTTGGCGGTCCTCCCAGGGGTTCAGTGAAATCATGAAACCCCCAAATGCCAGGGAAACACATCCCTTTAAAAGGGTGCTAAACCCGGGGAAATGGATGTTGGGGGATCCCAAAAAGATGGGTTTGAAATTTTCAATTGTTGGGAACCCAAAAATTTTTGTCGACTGCAGGACAAACAACCACCTTTTCCTGGCGGAAAAAGGGGGGCATGGAGGCCGATACTGGAGTGGTAACCCCAAGCCCGGGACAGCTTAAAAAGCAACATCTAATTTCCCCGCTAGGTTAAGTCAACAAAAACAAAGTCCCATTTCAAAATACCACCATTGATGTGGTTGTTATAATTTAAAACTTTTTCGAGGGTCAAAAATCGCCATCACCATAGACTTTCAATTTTTGGGCATCTCTTGGTTTTTCTTTTTTAATCAAACAATTATTATAATTTTTAAACAAACAAAACAAGAAAATGGCTGTCTAAAATTTTTTCATCTTTTTTTAAGACGATAGACAAATCTTGGGGGTAAGGGGCAGTTTTCGTATTTGGTCGACCATCTTAAATCAGCTTGCACATGTGCTTGGTTCTGTAAAAGTCTTGGCATGGGACAAGCAAATTTTGTCTAGCATTATGAGTGTCAAAAAATTTTTAAAATGGGCGAAGTATGTGTGAAATTCTGCGGTGCGGCCAAAAAAAACACGCTGTATTTAATGGGCTTTATCCTTTGGGCTATTGGCGAAAAAGGGAAAAAATCGAATAATCCCGTCCCCAATTTTGGTTTTCCCTTTGTTCTTTTGAAGGGGAAATTTATTTTGTCCCCAAAGATTTGGCCCTCTTTAACCCTGGTAGTCTCCAGAGACTGTTCAGGGGTGGGACATAGGGGTGGGGAGACAATCGGGGAAAAACTGAGCGGATGGGGATGCCTCCATGGACGACTCAATGATATCTCAATCAAGCAGTTGCAGCTAGTGCAAGTGGATTAAACAATAAAAACAGGCTCACTGGTTTCGGGTTGGGGGGGGATCTTTAAAGTGGGAAAATGTTGGACAAAGTGCAACTCAAAATGAAAAAAATAAGGTTTTTTTTGTATATTTCATGTAGGCGCAAAACCTGGTCTCAGGGGGGTCGGTTAACTCATATAAAAAATACATTTTCACAAATTTTATGGGTTTTTTAAAAAAAAAAAAAAAAAAACGCACCCCCTGGGAAAACCATAACCTGAAAAAGGGGACTTATTTTTTCCTGGTTTGAATGTTCAACTTTTAGGGACTAGATATATTTTGGGATCCTTTTTTTCATTATTTCACAGCCTGGTTTAATGTTCAACTTTTAGGACTAGATATCCTTTTCATCCTTTTTATCATTTTTTCACAAGTGATTTACAAATGGACAATTTTTTTCATCACGCCCCAAACCTTTTTTTAAAAACATGATTCTTTGCATCTGGGAAAAAACAAAGTTGTGATTCTTAAAAAAAAATAAAAATAAAAAAAAACAAAAACAAAACCGGTGATAAAAACCCCATGGTGGCGCCTTTGGTATAAGTCTGGTACAAGTTTTTTTTCCCCGTTGCCAAATAACTCCCTGAAGGCAGGGTCTATCACCATTAAGCCTGAAGGGGTTCAGTGGTCCGGGTTTCCCCCCAAAACAGCACTGTTAAAAAAGTTGTTCAGGATACAATGGGGCCCGCGAGGCTGGTTCTGGGGAGCTGTGGATGGACTTGAAAAATAATATTTAAAAAAAAAAATTTACATCTCAATTGGGAAAAAAAAAAAAAAACACCGGATTGAGGCACTTTCCTAGGGGCCCCCAAGGTTTTTTTTCATAGTCTGTACACACCACGCAGATGATTCCTGGCTCATTAAGTGGCAACTTTGTGGGGTTTTGTTTGGGGGCCCTTTAAAATCTTTTTCTAACAGACACTTTAAACCCAAAAGCTTTCCTTCAGATGGGGAAGCCCTGGGTCCCCTGACAGTTAAATGGTAAAAACCCCGAAAACTTATCGTGGAAGAGTAAGGGGGTTCGGGGTTTTTGTTCCTGCAATCCCTTTTTAAGGGTTTCTGGCACCTTTTCAGTGTAAAAGGGAAAATCTCCCCCTTAAATAAAAATAAATAAAAAAATTTTTCATTACAAATTTGGTATTGTCAGGGGGGGTTGCTCAGCAAAAGGGAAAAACAATATATATATATATATATATAGGCAGCACGAACTTCCCAAAAAAACCACATTAAATTTTTATTTATTATTTTTTTTGGGTTTGTTTTGGTGTGGGGGGTCCCCAATTCAAGTTATTAAAAAAAAAATGCCCAAATTTTTATCATGTTTTTAAAAGTACAACTTTAACCCCCTGTTTTTTTTTAAAAACAGAAGAAATCAGAAATGTTTAGTATGATTTCTTTTATGTTGGGAAACATATTTGGTTTCATGATTGGTGTATTAAATAGTGAAAAAATAAAATTGGGTTCTATAAAAGAATTTTTCTTGCCCTTTAAAAAACCAAAAATTGAAAATTGCCATTCTAATGGGGGTTTTCATTTAACGAAACTTCCGTGACTGGATACTATCTGGGTTTTGGTTCCTCTGAAAAGTCGTTGGGCCCTAGTTGGGGGCGAGCAACGTTAATGACTGTCCTTCTGTCTGTAAAAACCCTCAACTTGGAAAGTTTCGTGGGGAATTTTTTTTTAAAAATTTAAAAATTGGGGTTTTAACATTTGTTTTGAAAGTCTTTCATTTCAACCTTTAAACCTTTAAACTTATACAGACATATTTAATTTATTATAACCCAGAAGTTTATTTTAAAAAATTTTTAAATTTCAATTTTTAACTTTTCAAAAATTTGTCAATAACCTTTTTGAAATTCGACATAAAGCCAAAACAAAAAGTCTCTGGTTTCTGGTCTCCGCACGCGTCACCTCAGACTCGCGTCACCTCAGACCCGCGTCACCTCAGACTCGCACGTTGTGTCACCTCAGACTCGCACGTTGTGTCACCTCAGACCCGCACGTTGACATTTTTAATTTAATTTTTTTTGTGCTATGAAATGATATCCAATTGCAGCCAAAATTGCTGGATGGATTGGAATTCTGCCATGCTGTGCTTTAAACGACATTTTTTTACACAGGGGTATGAACGTTTGCCCGATTTGTGAGTTCTCTCTTAGCCACCACACCAAGTAAGCTTTTACATATACATGTAAACTTGTTGACTTGGTGAAAAAAAACATATACAAATCAAATTAGAGATGCATAACAAGTTTAAGTTCAACAACAACAATGGGAACAAAAGAGGGGAACAATAGGAGATCCTCATTTTTTTCCCGGTGTTTTTGCAGTTGCCCAATAGACTCACCAGAGAGGGTGTAATTGTTAAAACCAGCATTACACACAGGGATTGGGATGTTATGCTGTATGTCAATGTCGGTACACAGTCCATCAATACAGTACTCTAGAGTCATGGTCACCTGGAACTCTCTGGTGTCATCCAGTTTGTTGATGGAATATCTAGCAAGGAAATCAAAAGCAGGCTTGGAATTTCATTCTTGTAGGGGCGAGGCCACTTTTCCTGAGTAAAGGGCACTTCCACTGGATTATGGGAATTTCTATGGGAACTTCCATGGTAACATTTTCAAGCCTGCAAAAATAAGTAGAATAATGCAATACATTTTGAGAACAGTAGGCCTGCAGTGGCGACACACGTTAATGACAGAGTAAGTTTTATTTCCTAGAAGCCTTTTCAGTTCAGTGGCAAGAAGATTGACAACATATTTTTCCATTTGGATTCATTTACTGACTTTTACCAAGTTAATGGCTGTATCACCTCAGGTAAACTTACTTGAGGTTCATTCCTGGAGCAACTGAAACTGTCTCTTCTCCTACAAATATTAAGATGTGAAGAAGAAAAGATCAGTTCAAATCTATCAAATACAAATCTATCAATATACTTTACTACTGATGAAATTCTTGCATCAAGATAATGAACAATTAATTTGATTTATTGCCTAAACTGATGTATCTATGAGTAATGCAAACTCAGTGCTTTCCGTATGTATATTGAAAAACTCTGCAGGTGACTCAGGTGGGATTCAAACCCACAACCTCCTGCTTACAAGGGCAGATGTCTTAACCTCTCAGCAACCGAGATTGCCAGAAGCCTCACATTGACCTCCTACCAAGCACTGAACTCTGGCTGCCAGTCCATGAGACATCATCTTCAATGTTCTCCCTTCATGGTACGTCTCTTAACATACATCAAGACTCAATTCACTTATACATACCTCCCAGACAACTCAGTTCAGCTCTTCAAACAACATGTTCTTTGACATTCAATGATCAAAACACTCAGATGGCATGGGCATTATACTCCTCACTCTATCTGGGTAAGCTTGAGCGATATCAATTTTTTTATCCACGATATATCGTCAAACATGTATTGCAATTTTTGATAGTACCGCATGATTATTTTTTATTCATCATGATGCT
>CM055825.1:24051749-24082649 GCA_029582265.1 Zoroaster sp. YZ-2022 | reverse complement strand
GCGGGCACCCCAAGGAGCTTGAGGAGGGGGGGGGCTTGGAAAGTTTTCCCCTGCCACCCAGAAGCACCAGCGGTGGAAGTGGGGAGGAGGGGACCTTGAAATGACCTGATTCCCCACCCCACACAATATTTTGGAGACCACTTTTATACCCATGTAACCTTGAGTATTTTTTTGTTTAGTAACTAGTGGGGTTAATGATTCTCTAAACCCACATTTTCCTCAAATGTGAAACAATTTCAGTTAATATTCAAAAATGTCCATCAACATTATTCTAAAATTGTTAAAATAATATATTTTTTTAAATTTTTTGTATACAAATTGTTTCAAACCCAAATGATTTATTTTTTTATTATTTTTTTTATATTTCTTAGCTGAGGTTGAGGTGGGGGTGGGCCTGGGGGAGGGTTACATGTAGGACATGCCATGTATTCGTATTTAGAACACTGTAACACCAACTTAATATTTATTTTGGCGACTCTTTTGGTCGTTATTTAAAAAAAATTAAATTGCCAGGGGCTCCGCTTCAGGTCTTGGGATTCCTACGCAGTCAGCTGGCTTTTACTCACTGGTTGGATTAAGAAATCGTTTTTCGAAAATGGACTCAATAAATGGACACACTGACAGGTTGTTCCCTAGGTTTGCGCATTTGTACTCAAATTCATTAACTGAAGTTGCCACATTTCTTGCAATATGATATGACATTATAATTTATGTGTGTGTATCGCACGAACATGAAAAATGATAAATGACAACCAAATCCGAGTATTTGGCTACCATATGTATTGTGGATATATAAATGTAGTAGTTTTATGCGATATCATTTTATAACATTATTTTGCTAACATGTTCTGCAATGTAATTTTAGTAATCATAAATGCATGGCAGGTTTTGTTTGTCTTATGATCAAAAAAGTAATGCATGAAACAAACACATTTAATGCAAATTAAAAATTGAATTAAAAACATTCTACACAATTCTTTCTTTCTGAGAATCTAGCCACAAAAGGTGTTTATTTTCGCTCCCAAATCGGGCATTTTGAACAGAAATTCATTAATGTAAGTGCTATATATCTTACTAATGACATTGTACACTTACAACTGGGTTATTGAATGTTATAATCAATTGGATGTATGTGTATACACGATCATTGGCTGTAGGTCACAGACCCCAGCTGAAAACTCAAACTGCTGAAATTCATAAGGTTTTTCTTGTATACTGTTGAATAAAGTCCCCTCCATATTAACATGTGCTCGCTGTTTGGATTTGTCCCCCACCCAACTTTCAAAATCATTCCGCCGCCACTAGTGATCAGGGATGATAAGACACAGCGTCGACGCGTGCCATCTTGCTATATCTAACATCAGTGATTTTAGCCTTCTATTATGTTTCTCTCTGCTTGTTGGTTTCATTAAACTTGCTTGTTGGTTTTTAAACCCGTACCAACAACTGGTAAGTCTTGATCCAAATCCTGGATGTTTTGTTGAACGCATGCTGCCGATTGTATGTCGGCCAATATTGCTTCTCTATCTCTATGTGCTGACCTCAGCCTTTGTGTCTAAATGTTTAAACATAATCTTGTATTTTAAGGTATTTTACACTTTTAAAAGTGCGAAGCAAGTTAATTCGTTTCGGGAGCTCAGCAGGTTTTCCCTACTTTTTTCAAATTAGCGCCTGCCGTTTTAAAAAGATGTGAAAGGTGTTTCCTCGCCTTATTAGTATCCGCTTCACTCATTGACATATTTCTTTGCGGCATTATAGACTTGTGGCATTATAGACTTTCAAATTGGTTATTGAATGCTCATAATTTAGTAGCTATATTGCTCACATCGACCATGAAAATGATAATGACAATAAAGAATATACTCTCATGATAATTTGTGTTTTACTACGGGCGTAATGACTGATCATATTATGAATCTTGGGTTGGTGCAATATACAAAATACTAACATGGTTTTGAGTGGTGTGGACGTTAGTCGATGATTAGCTCCCTGATGGTCATTGGGAAGTTGTTGACAAACTAGTTCCCGAGGGCCGAAGCCATCTTTTCATGTGTATGGAGCTAGGGCGATGTTCGCGCGTGCGTACTTGCCACCCGTACGATCGTTCCCCGAATGCTTTTCGTAGTGTATGCGTAGTAGACTAACGCATATGCGACATTCTACATTACGCATGCGTATTTACCCTGTGCGGCGAATACTCACGGGCGCTTGGTAAACAGCCAAAATAGCATCCCTGGCACGTGATGGTAGAATGGACCAGTGAGAATTCGGCTCTCGATCATTAGAATATGTATGGAGTATAAGTAAATATCAGTAGAAAAGTGTTGCAAATTTGACTTTATTTTCAAACAATGCAACCAAATTCGATATATTTTACCTAGAAAAATAGTTGGGTACCATATTTATGGTAAAATAGTTGTGGATAATGTTGTACGTACGTTTTATGCGAAATCATTTTATAACATTATTTTGCTAACATGTTCTGCAATAAAATTTTAGGGCCAACATAGTAATACAGCCAAGCCTTAAGCCCCTTTCCCACTTACACGATAATATTTGTATACGGGTAGAGCACACGATTTTTCAAAGTGCCGAAAAATCGTTGCTCCAGTCGTCTGTACCGTAGCAATTCACACTCAAAAGTTCAAGGTCTATCGAATTCTACGTCTTGGTCAAGATGCTATCAAAGACGCCGTCGAAAGATGGGTAATTGCAACGGCAGAAAAGCGATAGTGCCACGACAGTGTTAGCGGCAGAGTTACGACATCGTCGCTTCTCGTCACGGCGCGCACCAAGAAAATGCCAAGATTGTACCTACGACGTCACTACGGCGTCAGTACGATTTCACAAGACGCCAGTGCGACGTGGCAGCTTGTGTGCACTTTTAAACAAGAGACAAGAGACATGTGATAAAAACAATACATAATATCAGCAAGAGACACGTGAGTAAAAAAATCATGTTCTTGGCAGGTCGCAGCACCATCGGGAAAGCGGCATCGTATCAGCATCGTGTAGGCGAAGTCTTGGCCCACCGGCGTAGGTGTTGCAAGGCCACCACGAATGAGTGTTACGAATGAACAAGACGCCGTCGACGACATACCACGACAACGTCAAGACAATGCGTTACGACCTAATACGATGCTGCTGCGGTGGACCACGTGATTTTTTTCCACTGTTAATGGTAGAGCAAGATTTTTTTGAACATTCCAAAAAAAAATCGTGCTACTCCACGGAAAGCCATCAAGATCTACTACGGTGCTACGGTGGACCAAGCGATTGACCAGCAGACATGGCCACGACGCCGTTGCGATTGTAAATAATTGAAAAATCGTGCTCTACTGCCGTAGCAAAATCGTGTATAAGTGGGAAAAGGGGCATTAGAGAAGCTCTGCCCTAAGCCAGGCTCCAGGTTTTGCCCATGCCTGCACTGGCTCTAGAATCCCTAGCTGAGCACAAAAATCCCTTTACTAATGAACAGATCTCAAATAGCTCTTCTTGTTAACGCAAACTCGACTAACGCCTCGGCTGTCTTTTGTTCACAACTGCAGCCAGTATAATGAGCTGGTCTATGCCCTCTAGAACCCCATAGGTTATGTTGATTGACTTAGGTACTGTATTGATTTAATTTATGCCCTTCATCGACGTGTATACTCAGTGCTTTCCGAGTGTCTGTGGAAAAACTTACAGGCAGACTCCGGCGTGATTCTGAACCCACGACCTCCTGCTTACTAGTGCAGAGGTCTAACCTCTCGACCACCGAGCTTTTGCCTGATGACGATTGGCTGGCTAGAATATTATATATATAGGGCAGCGGGTGCTGCGATACTTATAGAATTTCATCAAACTATAAAAAGGTACTCATTGTTACAGGATTAGGACCATCACAAAGACAGATTAAGTGTCTTTTGAAGCTGTACCAAGACTTTGGCCCTACTCCTCAGTAATCATAAAGGCATTGAAGGTTTTGTTTTTCTTATACACAAAAATTGTAATGCATCAAACAAACACAGTTTATGCAATTTACAAATTGAAATAAAATTAAAAGATTTATTTTTAAATCTACAAAATTCTTTCTTTCTAAGAATCATTTAGCAACACATGTGTTTGCCATCATGCTTATTTCCGCTCGTCTCATTGACAGACTGTTCCCAAATTGCGTAATTCCAAACAGGTAAATCCTATTAATTTCAGTTACTGCCATATTTCTTGCTAATGGCAGTGTAGACTTTCATATGTGTTATTGAATGTCATAATCTATTGGATGTATCGTTTACACGATCTTGACAATGATAAAGACAATATTAAGACTATGCTTTCATTAGTAGTTCCACTGTTTGTTTACTACGGCCTCAGGTGCCTGGGGAACGTACCCCACTCGCTGGAAAGTTGTGCCCCTACTGAAAACTCAAACTTTAAAGAGAAAATATTGTAGTACTGCTGAACCTAAATAAAAGTCCCCTCTAAATTATCATGTACCCAAAAGAAGGAGACTGGAGTCAAGAGTGGTTGAATTGCATAGAAGTGTCCAGAGCGCATCAGAGTGGCACTAGTGGGTTGTAAATTGGCCACCTATCAATCAGGGAAAAATCATTTGGGACCCATCCTCTCTTCTCCCCAAACAGGATGTTGTTCTTACCAAATGTCTGGCGTACATTGAAAGAATACCAAATAAAAGTTAAATAAAAATGTATCACTCAACATTGTATTTGGGGCAGGGGTTTAAGTGTCCCAAGAATTTTGTCCGTGATTGTAGCTATCAAGGGTTTTTCCCTTCTTGCTTACATTTCTTCTCTAAAACTAACAGGCATCCAGGCATGTTAAGCCTTAGGTCTTTTGAATAAGCCCCATTATTGATAAATGGGAGGGTTGCGTCAGGAAGGGCATCCGCCGTAAAACCTATGCCAAATCAAATATGCGGATCATGATCCGCTGTGGCGACCCCTAACGGGAGCAGCCGAAAGAAGAAGAAGAAGATTGATTTGATGGATGGATTTTAAGTAGGTCAGTTGAAGGGAAGAGGAAACGGCATTCAAGGTCTCTCAGTATTTTATTCGAATCTGTAAAAGAAGAAGACCGGAAAGTCTTCTCTCGCCTTTACTACAGGATTAAGTTTAAAGCATTACTAATTATTAATAAAATCATCATAGGGATAAACAGAATAATCATCAATATTCCAATCTATAGTAAACCTTATTTATCTTATGTAGGGATAAGGAAAAGATAAATAAACTAAATTAAAACTGGCAAACCCTGCTTTAGATAAATAATATGTAACGAAATCTTAAATGATTTAGAGGTAATTTCGTAATAAGTTTTAAAACATACGTTATGAAATGTACGACTGTCGACTACTTTAGTCAGGAAACTAATGAATTCTCAGAAAACAGAAATCCAAATACCACGAATAGTTAGTAATCCTATATAATAAATGTTACTTCAGTGGATTACTTTTAATGCTAAATATATCTATAGTAAAATAAGAAAGGATTATTACCTGTAAAAGACGAAGACGTGAAAATATGAGTCTTCTCTCGCTTAACAACAGAGATTCCGTCACCAACGGCACATTGGGGCGTCCGTAAGATAATTTGAATTTAACTGGTTGATATGCAAATAAGTGGTTCGGCACAGTGAATGATATGGAACATGCATTAAGTCAAATTAATCATAAATATAAAAAAAGGGGGTCTAATATTGTACCTGTCACATGTACATTGATTTATTCTCGTCCAATATTGTACATGAATTTACTTTTTTTAGTTTGTGGCATTATGTAAATAAATGTTGAAATGAATTGAGATTCAAATTTTGCATAAGATAGTTTTTGGGCGGGTTTTGATCAGATCGGCTGTCCGTCCCTAGAGACCTTTAATTTAAATGTTGCACGCACCGCGCACACGATTGTTGCACTCACACAAAAATAATTATATTTTTCGTTCAAACACAGACACAACTAGACCTAGGTATTCGTTTCAAACGAACACATAGGTTTCGGTTTAATTATGTTTAATTGAGACTCGGTTACGTAGTGATGAAGACTTACACAATTCTCATTGACTGAAGGCTGAATACGTTTGTGGCGTCGTTTCTGATCGATTTTCATAAACTGCGGAGGGCTTCACCAAATCCACAACAAATGGTTGATGTATTCTCATCAACTAGTTCAGCAGCTTCATTTTGTGCATCAATAAAAAGCACTGCAAAACGTTTAGCTAATAGGCTTGTTCTTTCTAGGCCATCGTATTTCAATTTTGTTGCAATGAATAATCGGTTACTCGGTTAAGCGATACGGTTATACGGATTGTAACAACTGATATCATTCCTCTTGTAAATAAACAGTCCTGTGCCGAGACTGGTAACAAGTCATGAATTCATGTGTTCATGAATAAAGATACATTTTTATATTCACATGTTTATGTTAAATACTTTCATTGGCATTATATCAGATCAAATGATTCTTTACTGAATGGCAACTCATATACTGTTAGTTTATACAAGGTTTAAATTGTAAGCATAACCCACATTTATGCATGGCCATTATGACGTCTTTAGTGAAATGCAGCTACGAGTCTTTAGACTACGGAAAGGACAGCAGGCTTGTATGGCTTGTATGTTTAATGAACTGTTATGGGGATTTTAAAACACTAGTTTTGCCAGTTCGTGCATCCAAATGCAATACATAATGGTATAACCACAAATGTATAAGGCCAAAAAAAAATTTGTTGAGTTGCCCTCCAGTGAAAATATTTGAAGGGGTCGGTCGGTCGGGATATATATTTTTTTTTGTTTTTCTCCTTGACTGTCATTTTAAGATTGAAATGCATTGGAACTGAAACCACATACCATGATTTTCATTTGTATACCTATCAGCAAGGAATTTTGCTTCAGAATAAAAGTATCCCAAGCATTTTTGTTGTACTTTTCGCTGTGATTGACAAAGCAAATTCATCCATATTGCGTGCAATGCTCAACATGCAACATGTGAGTGGCCATTCGATTTGAAAACGTGTAGATCGAGTCGCAATCGTTGACACACGTACATACAGTGCGGGGAGCCAGTGCACAACGTGTGAGTGGCCATTCGATTGGAAAACGTGTAGATTTGAGTCGCAATCGTTGGCACACAGTGTGTGCGAAGGCAGTGCACCATGTGAGGGCCGGGGCATTCGATTTGAAAACATGTAGATTGAGTCTTGGGTACCGGTAAATTTACCGGTAAAAAAGGTGGAAATTTTCACAAATCAAACGTATTATGTTTTATACAAAGCAAATTGGTAAGTTTCATTAATAAATAGGCCTATGAATGACGGGGAGGGAAAAAATAAAAATAAAAATAAAAATAATAATAAAAAAAAATAATAAAAATTTAAAAAAACCCGACCCGAGATTTCAGCACTTTTGGGCAAGGGCGCAACCACGTGTTGAAAGGGGGTCGTGTTGCATAATTGTGATAATAATAATAATAATAATAATAATGTATAGATTTATATAGCGCACGTATCCACCAACTAAGTGGCGCTCAAGGCGCATTATATTATTATCCCTGCTCATAAGGCTCATAAGGCTCATAAATCATTCCTGAAACCATCTCAGCTCCCTGGGGAGTACACAGCTCAATTGCTGCCATTTCTAGCGCATAGAGAGCAAACCATCTCTGCCTTCACAGGTACCCATTTAACCCCTGGGTGGAGAGAAGCAATTATGGTTAAGTGTCTTGCTCAAGGACACAGGTGTCACGGCCGGGGCTCGAACCCACACTCTGCTGCTGGCAACACCAGAACTTGAGTTCAGTGCGCTAGATCACTCGGCCACGACAATCCACTTTTCGTGCATTATACAACACACGGGACCTACGGCTTTACGTCCCATCCGAAGGACGAAGCAATTATGGTTAAGTACCTTGCTCAAGGATACAAGTGTCACGACCGGGGCTCGAACCCACACCCTGCTGCTGGCAACACCAGAACTTGAGTTCGGTGCGCTAGACCGCTCGGCCACGACACTCCACAGTGATGTCATGAATGACATATTACTAGGATCATGTATACATAAAATACCAAAATGTTCCAGAAGTTGGGGAGGTCCACATAAAAGTAGGGGGGGTCGTGACCCCCGACCCCCCCAGTGGTTGCGCCCTTGCTTTTGGGTCGGTCGGTGGAGGGCAACTCAACATCTTTTTTTTGTTGGCCTAACTAACGTGTAACGCAATGCATCACTTCGGATGCCCATTTTGGATGCTGGTCACTTCGGCACCTGGCAAACTTGGCACCCACTCGGTACCCAGGAAGTCGCCACCAAACTAACTCGGCATCGACTTTGTTCTCGGCACCTAGCAAACACTGAACTTAAAGGGACAATAATCGTCACGACTTTCAACATGCACAGGGCATGGAATCGGTGTCCTAGAGTTTAAGATGAACACATTGACTGAAAATTACTGGCTGATTTGTGCAGCAGCATGACCCCATCTCCTTCCCCCCTCCCGTTGAGCGACGTTCGAGATCCTCCATTTTGGGAGAACCCCCTCCCCATCAAAAATCTGTTGTGTAGTCCAAAAACACATAGTAAATGTCTTTTACAGTATTGAAAAATTTGTATTTTTAACCAAAAAGGGAAAAATCAATTGGACATCTTCAAAATAGCCTATATGAACACCCATTATTGTTGATGTTGGTGAGAGGGGGTCCCAAAGAATAACTATGAAAACTCAGAAAATGTGAGCGTGATCAGTCAAAGCGTTCTGGAGTTATTAAAAATATCATGGGGGTACATTAATTTGTTCAAAATTAAATCAATTGTTTATCACCCGACGACAGAATTCCATCAACCTACATAAGAAGAACAAACAAAATCTCTTTTGGTGTTGATATTTATTTATTGATACTATTCATTAAATATGAATGTTCTTTACATGTACACTAATAGGGTCATGTTTACTCATAACATCCTGATTGGGAGGTAGTGTATCTTGATTGGAACCCTAAAGTTCCAATCGTAAAATAGTATGCTTAATTTGTTTAGTACATTTTGTCCATTATATTGTCTGTGTGGTTTTGTTGATAATTGTTACAAAATTTGTGTTATTAATTAACATTTCATGTTCTGATTCTTGCTATCCATTCGTACACATCATGTATGTGTGTTTGGTTATGATATTCCCCTGTGTAATTAATTTAACCCTTCTTTTAACCAATCAGCTCTTAGAATTGGATAATACTAAGCATGCATAATTCATTATTTCTTTATAGATATGAAAATGAACATGGCACCTACACCATTCTGCAAAATTAACTTTTCTGTTAACCAATCAACTCTACGAATAAGAAAATAAAACGTGCATTTTAATACTTGTTATTAATATTGATATCATAATATGAGTAGCCTATCTATATCTAGCTCCGAGACTCTGGAATCATCTTACAACTAAACTCAAATCTTGTCATAGTATAACCAGATTTAAGTCAATGCTTAAAACTCATCTTATGTCACAACTCTTCAAAGATGATGTATATTTGTAATTGCATTGTAGGTACATGTATCTCGGTACATAATTTTTTATTTTTTTTCCCTATGCTATCATTGTATATTGTTTGTATTCATGTTTTTTCTTTGTTTCCGCGCCTTGAGCGCCCAGCAGGGTGGATATGTGCGCGCTAAAAATCTTTATTATTATTATTATTATTATTATTATTATATGCATCATTCTGCATCACAAATGTTTAACCAATTAACATCATAAACCCATATAATATATGCTCACTGCTACCTTTATCTGCCATGTGTTCTCTATTATGAAGCCTTTTATTTGATTGTAATGAATTCACTTTCAAAGTAAAACCAACAACAACTTTTAATGAAATAAAAAATAACAAAATGGGGAATAACCAAATTCAGTGTAAGATCGAGGATGATTTCTTCCCAGAAATATTTACGGTCTGAGCGCATAATGTGTGTACACAACGCATATGGGGAAACCATTGTAGGCATAGCGTGTATCAGTGCGACAGTTCAGTCCCGCAGAGAAATACTACAGGAGTATCAGATGTTGAGACTGAGTGAACTTCTCCCGCCGTTTTGTGTCCGTCCAAGGCATTGTCCCAGTGACACAGAGCATACTATTTTATATCCCATAAGCTTTTTAAAATTTCTCTAAACTACCGGTAGTATGGTTTTGTACAGCTATTCTGAGTAGTTTGTTTCTTAGAATATTAAACTTGAACGTAACGTAACTGTGTAAAATATAGGTTCAATTAATGTTTGCAGTATCTGTTCGTAGTTATCATAGAAAATATCAGTACGTAATCACGATACTTTCTCCAACATAAATTTGCTACTGACTGTTGCAGCTTTGACAACACATCTTGCGGAAATACTCATTGTTACAGAATTTGTACTTGACCACAAGAGGGCAGTATTGGACCGAGGTGGCATCCTGGCAATCTGAAAAAGTCAAGAAAAAATTCAAAGAAATAGGTATTAGCTTTGTGGTGAAACCATGTGAATGAATACAACCTGTTCTGAGTTGGAAGGTTCAGAAAAGAACCATTGGGTTAAACTAGACTAATAACACCGCCACTTTTAGTAATCTCAAAAAACATAAAATGATTACAGTTCTACATGAAACTTACTTGAGGAAGAGTGAATGATGGTATTGATCACCCTTGAAATATTTCTGCCTCAGGTGGGGATAATCTTTTGGAAACTTAGTGAAATTAGAAATTCCACGTTGGAACGAACAATCTGAATGCATTTCACGTTAACACATCATGAAATAAGCTAAAACTTCCATAGATTGTTTTTATACGTAATTCGCGATTCTTATTAAGGATGGATGCATTTACATACATTTTTACTGATTTTAAAGTATGACAGAAGAACAAGTAACTAATCACAGCTTATTTTAGCAGGACTGACTAAAACTCCAGTCATACAGAGACTAATCCTATTCGAGGAGACAATCCCTTTGCGTTCACATTCACATTCATTATTACATCAACCTTAATTCTTCCGAATAATAGATTAAAAGACGTACCTTCTTGGTCTGTTGGCCTTACAACACAAGGACTCTCACACTGTTGATGTGAGGTTGGCATTAACGATCGCTGGCAGTATGAACTGCTGAGTTGAACATTGTTGTATGACATGCAGCGGATTTGCCGCTGCTGCTGGCCTCGACCGCACTGGGAGCTACACTGTTGGCATTAGAACAGAACCAAAGACGAGGAATAAAGTTTCTTGTCAATAACGGCACTGCCTACTTTCTGCAGACTGATTTGTGCAGAATTGCTATTGGACGTTCCTGTATGCCTCCTTTCTGCACTCAATGCACCAAAGTATAGCTACCGCCAGTCTGTACCATTGTTCTGTTGTTACGTTGCTAAGCATTTTAATTGTTAATGAGGGACTGGGATTTCCTGCAGTCTGCATACGCTCCTTTTTGACAGGAAGCCTAAAATATACTGAACAGCAAAAGAAACGCAAGTCCGAGGACAGCAAAAGAAACGCAAGTCCGAGGTCTTGTCAAGTTTTCAAACAGAAGACAAACCATTTTGATTCTAATCACTCATTTAATGAAATATGCTTTCAATTTGTGAGCTGAAAGTGACTGTTGAAATTGCATTGCAAGATTTTCACATTCAACAGTCACTTTCAGCTCACAAATTGAAAGCATTTTTCATTAAATGAGTGATTAGAATCAAAATGGTTTGTACTTCTGTTTGAAAACTTGACAAGACCTCGGACTTGCGTTTCTTTTGCTGTCCTCGGACTTGCGTTTCTTTTGCTGTTCAGTATATATCCGTATTGTATTCCAAGTGCTTGGCTGTCAAACTGTCTAGGTGTAAAGGTATACTTCAAATTTCAACTGTGCAGTCTTAACCAGTTGGTATAGTTGGTGTTTATCTCTGTTGGTGTAATTATCTCTGCATATGTAACTAAAATAGCACACACCCTCCCCACCTTTATTTGACATAGTTTAACAATATCATCAGCAACTCTGTTTTTGTCAAAGCAGTCACGGACAGGTAACTCTAACCTCTAATAATTATACCAGCCAGTATGTAACCTGTTTGACACTCAAGTATCTCGAAATTGGTCCAAAGTCTGAAGTAATTTGCCATTATATACTCTGCTGTTATCTGCTATCTGGGCCATGACTGTATGATCTGCTCCATGAATTGTTGTATTACCTCACTCCAATCTCCACCAACCCAATGGGGCGGCGGACACCCGGCTGTTTGGCACTCCCTGATGGTGGACGGACGCGTAGCCCAGTTACACATGTTAGCAGAGGTCCTACCGTCACTGCTCATGCAGGTTACCCGTCTGGTCTGGTGCCCTTGACCACAACTTGGCATGCACTGAAAACACAGGGATAAGTGTACAACATTAGTATTCTCAAAAAACAAATATTTACGGTTTCCCATAAAACTTACTTGGTGATGGTTTATATATAAAATCCTTTTTTTTGTAAAGTTATTGAATAAGAATGAAAAACATTTGGTTCTTTTTCACATGTACCTGTATATCCATGATCGAAAGAAAGTTCATGAAGCAGTTTGGACAACATTACCAATGTGGTATCTTCCCTTCAACTGCTATCAAAAATTGTTTGAGTTCTCTGACTAGCTTTTTTATAATTTATTCAATGGGAAGTCTGGTTTTTACTCAACCATTATTAAGGAATCATACGTCCCTGGATTTCTGCACACATTTCATAGCATCAGCAAAACAGCATCTCAAATGATAAACCGCGGGTCTTCCCAGTACTACAGAGAGCATTGTGATTTTTCATGGATTTTTGTATCATGAAACTGAGCAGAGCTTAATCTTAAAGTTAACTGTCTCCATTTTTGTAAGGCGCTCGTCCACATCAAATTGAGGATTGGACCTCCGCGATAGGCTGTCTATCACTACACTAAGATGAGATGAGATAGCTGAGCTGAGCTGAGCTGAACTGAGGTGAGTTGAGATCACCTGCGTTGAGCTGAGCTGAATTGGTCTTATCTTACATACACAAAAGAGAAACTTACCGAGGACCAGGCATCGGCCACCCACTGTGGTGGACATTCCTGCATACCGCAATTCATCTGGTCAATCGGCTTGCTATCAGTAATACAATTAAAGAAATTATTTTGCAAATTAATTTTTGTCCTCCGGAGGCATAAATTCCATGTTGTTATGAATGCATTGTTTAATTTCACTAGTTGAAGTAAGCTGAAACATTCACAGGTTGGTTTTTATACATATTATCTCTTGATTCTTACATGTATGGATGTATTTACAGACATTGTACCAAATATAAATTACTGGTCTAAGGCTGTTATATTCTAAGTATACATGTAATTCACTGTTAATTTGAATAATATGTCGTCTATTACAATGTCAAAATATAAAATATAAAATTTGTTACGTTGGGTTGTTCCATCCTGCGAGAGTATTTGTTTTGGGTTTTCCTACCACCCTTAAAACCTAAAATGTCTTTTTCGTCATCCATTCACCAGTTTCTTCATCAGGCTCATTACGATTTTACAGTGCTAGTATAGGTGCTTTATGGCATCCTTAGTTTCTTTACCAGCAATAGATAGCAATGATAACTCACACAGGCGGACAGGGTTCCGTATTACAAGGCTCCTTTCTGCGGCTCGGCTTCGTTCCTGGATCACAGAAAGTGTCGGAAACGACCGTTTTGTTGTCATATCGTACGCACTGGACCTCGGCAATGGATTCACCTAATAATGCGCAAAGGAAATTCCGTCCATTATTCAGTATTGGCATTTGATGCATTTGTTTTCATGAACCCGCTCATAAAATTATTTCATTTGTTAAAATGATCTTTTTTAATTTCTGTATAGGCCTATACTGACTTTTAATCATTGGGCCCTAGATTTTAACAAATTTCTATAAACCCTCCCGATTTAATTTATATATCTTCAGGTCATCAGGATTTCCTGCCTGTAGCTCAGCGGTTGCAACAGATCTTCACCTGTCGTAGTAAGTCACTATTTACTGTTGTTGTATCCCTCCGTGGTGATCCCCTTGAGTTACCTGTTTTTGTTTTATATGTTTGTCTCTTATCCGTTTTACTCCCTATTTATTTATCCAACCTCTACTCTCCACAGCTATTTGTATCAACCTGTATACTCTCTTTAGGTTTTTGTATCAACCTGTTCTCTTTTCAGGTATTTGTATCAACCTGTTCTCCTTTCAGGTATTTGTCTTAACCTGTTCTTTTTTCAGGTATTTGTATCAACCTGTTCTATTTTCAGGTATTTGTTTTAACCTGTTCTATTTTCAGGTATTTGTTTTAACCTGTTCTCCTTTCAGGTATTTGTTTTAACCTGTTCTATTTTCAGGTATTTGTTTTAACCTGTTCTATTATCAGGTATTTGTTTTAACCTGTTCTCCTTTCAGGTATTTGCTTTCACCTGTTCTATTTTCAGGTATTTGTTTTAACCTGTTCTATTTTCAGGTATTTGTTTTAACCTGTTCTATTTTCAGGTATTTGCTTTAACCTGTGCTCTTTTCAGGTATTTGTTTTAACCTGTTCTCTTTTCAGGAATTTGTTTTAACCTGTTCTTTTTTCGGTTTTTGTCCTAACCTGTTCTATTTTCAGGTATTTGCTTTAACCTTCTTTTTTTTCAAGTATTTGCTTTAACCTGTCCTTTTTCAGGTATTTGCTTTAACCTGTTCTCTTTTCAGGTATTTGTTCTAACCTGTTCTTTTTCAAGTATTTGTTTTAATCTGTTCTCTCCACAGTTCTTTGTATTAGCCCGTTCTCTTTTCAGGTATTTGTTTTAACCCGTTCTCTCCACAGCTCTTTGATTAACCCGTTCTTTTTGCAGGTATTTGTTTTAACCGGTTGTCTTTTCAGGTATTTGTTTTAACCCGTTTTCTCCACAGCTCTTTGTATTAACCCGTTCTCTTTTAAGGTATTTGTTTTAACCTGTTCTCTCCACCTGAAAAGAGAATGGGTTAATACAAAGAGCTGCGGAGAGAACGGGTTAAAACATATACCTGTAAAGGGAACGGGTTAATACAAAGAACTGTGGAGAGAACGGGTGAATACAAATACCTGAAAAGGGAACGGGTTAATACAAAGAGCTGTGGAGAGAACGGGTGAATACAAATACCTGAAAAGGGAACGGGTTAATACAAAGAGCTGTGGAGAGAACGGGTTAAAACATATACCTGTAAAGGGAACGGGTTAATACAAAGAACTGTGGAGAGAACGGGTGAATACAAATACCTGAAAAGGGAACGGGTTAATACAAAGAGCTGTGGAGAGAACGGGTGAATACAAATACCTGAAAAGGGAACGGGTTAATACAAAGAGCTGTGGAGAGAACGGGTTAAAACAAATACCTGAAAAAAGAACAGCTTAGAACAAATACCTGAAAAGAGAACAGGTTAAAGCAAATACCTGAAAAAAGGACAGGTTAAAGCAAATACCTAAAAAGAGAACAGGTTAAAGCAAATACCTGAAAAAGAACAGGTTAAAGCAAATACCTGAAAAAATAACAGGTTAAAGCAAATACCTGAAAAAGGAACAGGTTAAAACAAATACCTGAAAATAGAACAGGTTAAAACAAATACCTGAAAAGAGAACACGTTAAGACAAATACCTGACAGGAGAACAGGTTGATACGAATACCTGAAAAAAGAACATAGGTTGATACAAATAGCTGTGGAGAGTAGAGGTTGGATAAATAAATAGGGAGTAAAATGGATAAGAGACCAAACATATAAAACAAAAACAGGTAACTCAAGGGGATCACCACCGAGGGATACAACATCAGTAAATAGTGACTTATTACGGCAGGTGAAGATCTGTTGCAACCGCTGAGCTACAGGCAGGAAATCCTGGTGACATGAAGATATATAAATTAAATCGGGAGGGTGGCCTTAGCTTTCGATCCAAACCGGACCTTCATCAGAGGCTTTGACAAAGTACAAACATAAAAAAACACATCCATTTATAGGGAAAAGGGAAAGCAAAGGATCAAGGGGCGGGATCCAAAAAGGCGGGAAAATAGTAGCCAATTAAAGATAAGCATCAGTCTAGAAAAGCCAATAGCAGTATCAGAAGTGAACAAAGGAGGGATTATTGAGCCACACAGTAAGTAGATGTGGCAGCTTGTGGTAAAGCTAGGGTAAAGGAGGGATTATTGAGCCACACAATAGGTAGAGGTGGCAGCTTGTAGTAAAGCTAGGGTAAAAATAGGACAATACACAAAGGGTTACGACAACAAAAAAGGGAGGGTTACACCATACAAATTGAGGAATTGGTGTGTGGGTGTAAATAGCTAAATTAAAATTGTCTTTTAATAGACAGTTGGAAAAAATGTAATAATATACAAAATAAGATAACATAAAGGTAAAAAATATATATCGAGGCAGTTGATAAAATCCAGCAGTGATATAGGTGAATAGTAATGATATAGGTAAAGGTAGCTGGGTTATTTGATACCTGTGTTGATGTTGAAGCCATATGGTTGAAATGTTTTGAGTTGATGTATACAGTGTGACTCCCTAAGTTTGCGATGTGTATCATTGCTAGTGCAGGCTTCAATTACAATGAGTTCAGCATCATTAATGCTATGATTAGGGATTTTAAAATGGATTGCCACAGGGTAGGTTTTTTTAGTTTTCACAGAGGAAACATTGTTGGCAAAGTGGAGACACAATTTGGTCTTTGTCTCCCCTACATATTGTATACCACATCTTTTGCATGAGATTACATATATAACATTGGGTGTGTCACACTGGGATTTAGTTCTGATTGTGTAGGTGAGACCAGTACTGTGGCGTTTCACCTTCTGAGCAGGTTTGAGATACAAAAAGGTTTTGCATCTCGAGCGGGTACAATTAGAGCACCCCTGTGGTGATTCATGATCAGTGACGTTAAGGTCACTGTTGGTGCTAGGGAGCCTAGCCCGAACCAATATATCACCGAGGTTATGAGGGCGACGGAAAGCAATCAAAGGGGGCTCCGGGATGGCTGAGCGCAACCTATCTGAGAAGTGTAAAATAGTCATGTTATCATTTACGATAGATGAAAGTCTGGGTAATCTGGGGGTGATAAGTAGTGACCATGGGAACTCTGTTGGGAAGGGTTTTCTTGTTACCCCGGGTAGCCAAGAGGGTGCTACGGGGGTACAGAGGGCCCTGTTGATAGCTAGTTGAACCCTGTATATGCTATGACCCCGGGATACAAGGTGTTGCCTCAGTTCAGACGACCGTTTCCTGTATAAGGTATCAGTGGAACGGATACGTCTTGACTTTGCAGTGCTTGGGGTGGCAGCTGTCAGAAAGGAGGTATTGATGAGTGTCAGTGGGTTTACAATAGACATCAGTTAGGAAGTTCACGCTATTGGGAGAGTAGTTAGCAGTGAACTTGACGGTGGCATGGAATGAATTAATGTAGTTGATGAATTCATCTAGGCTATCTTGGCCACCACACCAGATGGAGAAGATATCGTCAACAAATCTCCACCATACTAAAGGACGATGGGGGCAGAAGATAGCAATCTGTCTTCAAGGTTAGACATAAACAGATTAGCATATGATGGGGTCATCGTAGTGCCCATTGCTGTACCTTGTACCTGGAGAAAGGTTCTGTCTAGGAACGTGAAATTGTTTTTGGTCAGTATATGTCGGATAAGATCTGTGAGGTGTCTCACAGAAGGTTTGGTTTGGTTGTTGGATCTGAGAGCGTTGGCACATGCACTTATGCCTTCGCCATGGGGGATGTTAGTATATAAGGAGGAAACATCCAGAGTGACAAGGAGGGCAGAATTGGGTATTTGATGTTTAATACCCTCTAGTTTACGGAGGAAGTCCGTAGTGTCCTGTATGAATGAAGGGATATGAGAGACCAGAGAGTTGAAGTAGCTGTCAACGAACTTAGAGATACGTTCAGTTGGGCTACCATTACCCGACAAAATGGGTATTTTGGGCAGTAGATAGAAACGGGCCGTACGAGGATCCTGTGGGATGAGATAGTTAAAGGTATCCTTGTTAATACCGTTACAATTATGAATTTTGACGAGGGTGTCAGATATTTCGTTAGCGAAGGAGTGGGTAGGGTCGGTATCACATTCTGTATAGTGATCAGTGTTATTAAGTTGTCTAAGGGCCTCGGCTGTGTAATCATCTCTGTTCATGACCACAACAGCAGACCCTTTGTCAGCCCGTTTGATGACTAGGTTCGTGGCTTGTCGGAGTTCACCGATGGCGTCCCGTTCAGCACGGGAGAGGTTGCTGGCACATCTAGCAGGAGGTTCCCTGTGAACTTCAGAGTTGACTGCGTTAGGGGTACCCATACACTTTTTTCTTTGAAGCTTATATAAATTTATTTTTGTCATACCAGTGGTTTTGCGTATGAAGGCCCCTGAGCCATAATTATTTTATAGTTGCCTTGGCATATACCACTGGTGTTTTTATGAAATAACAATAATAAAGAAGCATTTTGCCCTCCCCTACCCTTCAGTGTTGATGGTGGTTTATGCGTGGTTTATGCGTGGCAATTGGAACTCATTTGTCCAGTGCCAGGCATTAACACCCCCGATTCCCCCACCCTACGGGCCTAACAAAACATTACACCCACCTCCTGCACACGTGGCTGAACACACTGACCATGCACTCCAGTGCCAGATGAACTCCACCTCGTCATTTCCGCTACCCTGTTCAGTTACTGGCTGGTTGTACGAATATGTTATACCCTTCTGGTCCTCTTGTACTAAAAGCTATTGCAGAGAAATTGAGAATTAAGAATTGTAAGAGGAAATGTAACATCCCTTATGTGTTGTAAATGTTATGAGAAGAACCGCTGGTTTGCCAAATCCACCCTTCGCTCAGTGTCATCAGGAGTTGCAGCACAGAAGGGTGCTGAAATCTGTGGCCACTTGTGGCTGCTATTGGTCTTTGGGCTGTGGCTGCACCCAGCTGCTATGGTCTCTAAATGGTTAATTAATGGTTGCAGAATACCACAAACCATCCCTAGCTCTTACCATAACTACTAGTTCTTCGTCGATTGGTCCCAAAGCAGTCAGTGACTCCGCACCTTCATCAGGCTGCTTCATCTCCTTCCCCACTCCCGTTGAGCGACGTTCGAGATCCTCCATTTTGGGGGAACCCCCTCCCCATGAAAAATCTGTTGTGTAGTCCAAAAACACATAGTAAATGTCTTTGACAGTATTGAAAAGTTTGTATTTTTAACCAAAAAGGGAAAAATCAGATGGACATATTCAAAATATATGAACACCCATTATTGTTGATGTTGGTGAGAGGGGGTCCCAAAGAATAACTAGGAAAAGTCAGAAAATGTGAGCGTGATCAGTCAAAGCGTTCTGGAGTTATTATTAAAAAATATCATGGGGGTACATTAATTTGTTCAAAATTAAATCAATTGTTTATCACCCGACGACAGAATTCCATCAACCTATATAAGAAGAACAAACAAAATCTCTTTTGGTGTTGATATTTATTTATTGATACTATTCATTAAATATGAATGTTCTTTACATGTACACTAATAGGGTCATGTTTACCCATAACATCCTGATTGGGAGGTAGTGTATCTTGATTGGAACCCTAAAGTTCCAATCGTGAAATAGTATGCCTTTCTGGCATACTGTCCCATTTTTTTTGTACTGCTGTGTATATAACACATGATGTGGTCTAGCGTGCAATAGATCAAATGTGATAGAACAAAAATGCACGGTGAATGGAACCAAAATGCACGGGGAATGGAACCAGAATGCACGGTGAATGGAAGCAAAATGCACGGTGAATGGAACCAAAATGCACGGGGAATGGAACCAGAATGCACGGTGAATGGAAGCAAAATGCACGGTGAATGGAACCAGAATGCACGGTGAATGGAAGCAAAATGCACGGTGAATGGAACCAAAATGCACGGTGAATGGAACCAAAATGCACGGTGAATGGAACCAAAATGCACGGTTTATGACGTAGGCCCTGTAATGGTTTGATTAATGAATGCCGCGTGACCTACAATCGTCCATACAAACGACAAGGATCTACTTGGGTGTTATGATAAAATGTGATAATCCAAATCATAGGTATATCTACCATGGCCTTAGGGAACGTGACAAATGGCTACTTAATTTGTTTAGTACATTTTGTCCATTATATTGTCTGTGTGGTTTTGTTGATAATTGTTACAAAATTTGTGTTATTAATTAACCTTCCATGTTCTGATTCTTGCTATCCATTCGTACACATCATGTATGCGTGTTTGGTTATGGTATTCCCCTGTGTAATTAATTTAACCCTTCTTTTAACCAATCAGCTCTTAGAATTGGATAATACTAAACATGCATAATTCATTATTTCTTTATAGATATGAAAATGAACATGGCACCTACACCATTCTGCAAAATTAACTTTTCTGTTAACCAATCAACTCTACGAATAAGAAAATAAAACGTGCATTTTAATACTTGTTATTAATATTGATATCATAATATGAGTAGCCTATCTATATGCATCATTCTGCATCACAAATTTTTTACCAATTAATATCATAAACCCATATAATATATGCTCACTGCTACCTTTATCTGCCATGTGTTCTCTATTATGAAGTTTTTTATTTGATTGTAATGAATTCACTTTCAAAGTAAAACCAACAACTTTTAATGAAATAACAAAATAACAAAATGGGGAATAACCAAATTCAGTGTAAGATCGAGGATGATTTCTTCCCCAGGAATATTTACGGTCTGAGCGCATAATGTGTGTACACAACGCATATGGGGAAACCATTGTAGGCATAGCGTGTATCAGTGCGACAGTTCAGTCCCGCAGAGAAATACTACAGGAGTATCAGAGGTTTAGACTGAGTGAAGTTCTCCCGCCGTTTTGTGTCCGTCCAAGCATTGTCCCAGTGACACAGAGTATACTATTTTATATCCCATAAGCTTTTTAAAATTTCTCTAAACTACCGGTAGTATGGTTTTGTACAGCTATTCTGAGTAGTTTGTTTCTTAGAATATTAAACTTGAACGTAACGTAACTGTGTAAAATATAGGTTCAATTAATGTTTGCAGTATCTGTTCGTAGTTATAGAAAATATCAGTCCGTAATCACGATACTTTCTCCAACATAAATTTGCTACTGACTGTTGCAGCTTTGACAACACATCTTGCGGAAATACTCATTGTTACAGAATTTGTACTTGACCACAAGAGGGCAGTATTGGACCGAGGTGGCATCCTGGCAATCTGAAAAAGTCAAGAAAAAAATCAAAGAAATAGGTATTAGCTTTGTGGTGAAACCATGTGAATGAATACAACCTGTTCGGAGTTGGGAGGTTCAGAAAAGAACCATTGGGTTAAACTAGACTAGACGATATAATAACACCGCCACTTTTAGTAATCTCAAAAAACATAAAATGATTACAGTTCTACATGAAACTTTCTTGAGGAAGAGTGAATGATGGTATTGATCACCCTTGAAATATTTCTGCCTCAGGTGATAATCTTTTGGAAACTTATTAAAATTAGAAATTCCACGTTGGAACGAACAATCTGAATGCATTTTCACGTTAACACATCATGAAATAAGCTAAAACTTCCATAGATTGTTTTTATACGTAATTCGCGATTCTTATTAAGGATGGATGCATTTACATACAGTGGAGTGTCGTGGCCGAGCGGTCTAGCGCACCGAACTCAAGTTCTGGTGTTGCCAGCAGCAGGATGTGGGTTCGAGTCCCGGTCGTGACACTTGTATCCTTGAGCAAGGTACTTAACCATAATTGCTTCGTCCTTCGGATGGGACGTAAAGCCGTAGGTCCCGTGTGTTGTGTAATGCACGTAAAAGAACCCAGAATAAAGAGGCTTGTCCCGGTGTTTCTGGTTGATTTGGCTGCAAATTGCGCCACCGCGCTCTCTCATTGTAGGCGCTTTGATTATGCACATTATAATTCCTCCTTTACAAATCCCACATCTGGTTGTTATTGCTGTATTTGTACTGAGGGCCTCCATGGAAAGCAGTGCCGTGCACTGATCGGAGTTTACCCTCATTAAAGATGACATAAATAAAATAAATAAATACATTTTTACTGATTTTAAAGTATGACAGAAGAACAAGTAACTAATCACAGCTCATTTTAGCAGGACTGACTAAAACCCCAGTCATACAGAGACTAATCCTATTCGAGGAGACAATCCCTTTGCGTTCACATTCACATTAATTATTACATCAACCTTAACTCTTCCGAATAATAGATTAAAAGACGTACCTTCTTGGTCTGTTGGCCTTACAACACAAGGACTCTCACACTGTTGATGTGAGGTTGGCATTAACGATCGCTGGCAGTATGAACTGCTGAGTTGAACATTGTTGGATGACATGCAGCGGATCTGCCGCTGCTGCTGGCCTCGACCGCACTGGGAGCTACACTGTTGGCATTAGAACAGAACCAAAGACGAGGAATAAAGTTTCTTGTCAATAACGCCACTGCCTACTTTCTGCAGACTGATTTGTGCAGAGTTGCTATCGGATGTTCCTGTACGCCTCCTTTCTGCATTCAATGCACCAAAGTATAGCTACCTCCAGTCTGTACCATTGTTCTGTTGTTACGTTGCTAAGCATTTTAATTGTTAATGAGGGACTGGGATTTCATACAGTCTGCATACGCTCCTTTTTGACAGGAAGCCTAAAATATATCAGTATTGTATTCCAAGTGCTTGGCTGTCAAACTGTCTAGGTGTAAAGGTATACTTCAAATTTCAACTGTGCAGTCTTAACCAGTTGGTATTGTTGGTGTTTATCTCTGTTGGTGTAATTGTCTCTGCATATGTAACTAAAATAGCACACACCCTCCCTACCTTTATTTGACATAGTTTAACAATATCATCAGCAACTCTGTTTTTGTCAAAGCAGTCACGGACAGGTAACTCTAATCTCTAATAATTATACCAGCCAGTATGTAACCTGTTTGACATTCAAGTATCTCGAAATTGGTCCAAAGTCTCAACATTTGCCATTATATACTCTGCTGTTATCTGCTATCTGGGCCATGACTGTATGATCTGCTCGACAATGGGCTTCATCCTTCCATGAATTGTTGTATTACCTCACTCCAATCTCCACCAACCCAATGGGGCGGCGGACACCCGGCTGTTTGGCACTCCCTGATGGCGGACGGACGCGTAGCCCAGTTACACATGTTAGCAGAGGGCTCCGTGTCACTGCTCATGCAGGTTACCCGTCTGGTCTGGTGCCCTTGACCACAACTTGGCATGCACTGAAAACACAGGGATAAGTGTACAAATATTAGTATTCTCAAAAACAAATATTTACGGTTTCCCATAAAAACTTACTTGGTGATGGTTTATATATAAACCTTTTGGGGTAAAGTTATTGAATAAGAATGAAAAACATTTGGTTATTTTTCACATGTACCTGTATATCCATGATCGAAAGAAAGTTCATGAAGCAGTTTTGACAACATTACCAATGTTGTATCTTCCCTTCAACTGCTATCAAAAATTGTTTGAGTTCTCTGACTAGCTTTTTTATAATTTATTCAATGGGAAGTCTGGTTTTTACTCAACCATTATTAAGGAATCATACGTCCCTGGATTTCTGCACACATTTCATAGCATCAGCAAAACAGCATCTCAAATGATCTTTGTCTTGACTGGACTTGACTGGACTCTAACCATTGTACTGTTGATGTCTGTCTCTGCGTGTGTAACTTAATACGTTTTAATTTACTATGTTTTCAGTAAATAATCATCATAGTACAAACATTATTTTATTCTCTCAACAATGAACTACTTTAGGGGACAAGCTTGCATTTTGTAGACCTCCACTACTTAATTGTTCACTCATGTTGTGTATATTGTATTGTTTGAGTGGAAAATAAAATGAGCTGAGATGAGCAGAGCGGTCAGCTGAGCTGAGCCGAGCCGAGCCGAGCCGAGCCGAGCCGAGCCGAGCCGAGCCGAGCCGAGCCGAGCCGAGCCGAGCCGAGCCGAGCCGAGCCGAGCCGAGCCGAACTCAGATTAACTCAGATGAGAAGAGATGATCTGAGCTGAGCTGGGCTAACTTGTGGATTTGTAAACGAGTCTATTGCTCAGTCGCCTGTATTTGGGCAGAAGTTTACTTGACTGTGAGGAACGGTTTGCATATGATATATTCGTACCCTTTATTGAAAAACAGTTCTTTGTTTTTGTTTACAATAAAATTATTTGGTTATGATTTAATAATGTAAAGTAATTTGAGTAACTTTTCAATTTACAGATAGATCTAATTAATGTTGCCTGGATAATTAAAGTAGTTTGATTGAGTTGGAATTGCGCGGGAACGTACAGACAGACAACTTTGGTGATATGGAAAAGTCGTTCACCGCTATCTCGCCGTTATGATTTTATCGTGTGTTGTCATGTGCTATAAAATACACGTATGCGTATGGCTATGTATTATAAATCGATGTTGTCTGTATGCATTCGCTAATACTACAAATTGTGCATTTCTGTATTTTATTCCAGGCAATTTTTCCCCTTCTATATAAACCGCGGGTCTTCCCAGTACTACAGAGAGCATTGTGATTTTTCATGGATTTTTGTATCATGAAACTGAGCAGAGCTTAATCTTAAAGTTAACTGTCTCCTTTTTTGTAAGGCGCTCGTCCACATCAAATTGAGGATTGGACCTCCGCGATAGGCTGTCTATCACTACACTAAGATGAGATGAGATAGCTGAGCTGAGCTGAGCTGAGGTGAGTTGAGATCACCTGCGTTGAGCTGAGCTGAATTGGTCTTATCTTACATACACAAAAGAGAAACTTACCGAGGACCAGGCATCGGCCACCCACTGTGGTGGACATTCCTGCATACCGCAATTCATCTGGTCAATCGGCTTGCTATCAGTAATACAATTAAAGAAATTATTTTGCATATTAATTTTTGTCCTCCGGAGGCATAAATTCCATGTTTTTATGAATGCATTGTTTAATTTCACTAGTTGAAGTAAGCTGAAACATTCACAGGTTGGTTTTTATACATATCTCTTGATTCTTAAATGTATGTATGTATTTACAGACATTGTACCAAATATAAATTACTGGTCTAAGGCTGTTATATTCTAAGTATACATGTAATTCACTGTTAATTTGAACAATATGTCGTCTATTACAATGTCAAAATATAAAATATAAAATTTGTTACGTTGGGTTGTTCCATTCTGCGAGAGTATTTGTTTTGGGTTTTCCTACCACCCTTAAAACCTAAAATGTCTTTTTCGTCATCCATTCACCAGTTTCTTCATCAGGCTCATTACGATTTTACAGTGCTAGTATAGGTGCTTTATGGCATCCTTAGTTTCTTTACCAGCAATAGATAGCAATGATAACTCACACAGGCGGACAGGGTTCCGTATTACAAGGCTCCTTTCTTTGGCTCGGCTTCGTTCCTGGATCGCAGAAAGTGTCGGACACGACCGTTTTGTTGTCATATCGTACACACTGGACCTCGGCAATGGATTCACCTAATAATGCGCAAAGGAAATTCCGTCCATTATTCAGTATTGGCATTTGATGCATTTGTTTTCATGAACCCGCTCATAAAATTATTTCATTTGTTAAAATGATCTTTTTATATTTCTGTATAGGCCTATACTGACTTTTAATCATTAGGCCCTAGATTTTAACAAATTTCTATAAACCCTCCCGATTTCATTTATATATTCAGGTCATCAGGATTTCCTGCCTGTAGCTCAGCGGTTGCAACAGATCTTCACCTGTCGTAGTAAGTCAATATTTACTGTTGTTGTATCCTCCGTGTGATCCCTCGAGTTACCTGTTTTTGTTTTATAATTATGTTTGTCTCTTATCCATTTTACTCCCTATTTATTTATCCAACCTCTACTCTCCACAGCTATTTGTATCAACCTATACTCTCTTTAAGTTTTTGTACCAACCTGTTCTCTTTTCAGGTATTTGTGTCAACCTTTCAGGTATTTGTCTTAACCTGTTCTTTTTTTAGGTATTTGTATCAACCTGTTCTTTTTTCAAGTATTTGTTTTAACCTGTTCTATTTTCAGGTATTTGCTTTAACCTGTTCTCTTTTCAGGTATTTGTCTTAACCTGTTCTTTTTTAGGTATTTGTTTTAACCTGTTCTATTTTCAGGTATTTGTTTTAACCTGTTCTCTTTTCAGGTATTTGTTTTAACCTGTTCTATTTTCAGGTATTTGTTTTAACCTGTTCTCTTTTCAGGTATTTGTCTTAACCTGTTCTTTTCTTTAGGTATTTGTATCAACCTGTTTTTTTCAGGTATTTGTTTTTACCTGTTCTATTTCCAGGTATTTGTTTTAACCTGTTCTCTTTTCAGGTATTTGTCTTAACCTGTTCTTTTTTTTTTAGGTATTTGTATCGACCTGTTCTTTTTTCAGGTATTTGCTTTAACCTGTTCTCTTTTCAGGTATTTGTTTTAACCTGTGCTTTTTTCAGGCATTTGTTTTAACCTGTTCTCTTTTCAGGAATTTGTTTTAACCTCTTCTTTTTTCAAGTATTTGCTTTAACCTGTCCTTTTTTCAGGTGTTTGCTTTAACCTGTTCTCTTTTCATGTATTTGTTCTAACCTGTTCTTTTTCAGGTATTTGTTTTTACCCGTTCTCTCCACAGTTCTTTGTATTAACCCGTTCTCTTTTCAGGTATTTGTTTTAACTCAGCCTCCACAGCTCTTTGTATTAACCCGTTCTCTTTTCAGGTATTTGTTTTAATCCGTTCCCTTTTCAGGTATTTGTTTTAACCCGTTCTCTCCACAGCTCTTTGTATTAACCCGTTCTCTTTTCAGGTATTTGTTTTAACCGTTCTCTCCACCTGAAAAGAGAACGGGTTAATACAGAGGACTGTGGAGAGAACGGATTAAAACAAATACCTGAAAAGAGAACAGGTTAAGACAAATATCTGAAAGGAGAACAGGTTGATACGAATACCTGAAAAGAGAACAGGTTGATACAAATACCTAAAGAGAGTATAGGTTGATACAAATAGCTGTGGAGAGTAGAGGTTGGATAACAAATAGGGAGTAAAATGGATAAGACAAACATATAAAACAAAAACAGGTAACTCAAGGGGATCACCACGGAGGGATACAACAGTAAATAGTGACTTACTACGACAGGTGAAGATCTGTTGCAACCGCTGAGCTACAGGCAGGAAATCCTGATGACCTGAAGATATATAAATTAAATCGGGAGGGTGGCCTTAGCTTTCGATCCAAACCGGACCTTCATCAGAGGCTTTGACAAAGTACAAACATAAAAAACACATCCATTTATAGGAAAAGGGAAAAGCAAAGGATCAAGGGCGGATCCAAAAAGGCGGGAAAATAGTAGCCAATTAAAGATAAGCATCAGTCTAGAAAAGCCAATAGCAGTATCAGAAGTGAACAAAGGAGGGATTATTGAGCCACACAATAAGTAGATGTGGCAGCTTGTGGTAAAGCTATAGGGTAAAAATACGACAATACACAAAGGGATACGACAAAAAAAAGGGGGGGGGTTTACACCATACAAATTGAGGAATTGGTGTGTGGATGTAAATAGCTAAATTAAAATTGTCCTATAAGAGACAGTTGGAAAAAATGTAATAATATACAAAATATATAAGATAACATAAAGGTAAAAAATATATATCGAGGCAGTTGATAAAATCCAGCAGTGATATAGGTGAATAGTAATGATATAGGTAAAGGCAGCTGGGTTATTTGATACCTGTGTTGATGTTGAAGCCATAATTATGGTTGAAGTGTTTTGAGTTGATGTATACAGTGTGACTCCGATCCCTAAGTTTGCGATGTGTATCATTGCTAGTGCAGGCTTAAATTACAATGAGTTCAACATCATTAATGCTATGATTAGGGATTTTAAAATGGATTGCCACAGGGTAGGGTTTTTTAGTTTTCACAGAGAAAATATGGTTGGCAAAGCGGAGACACAATTTGGTGTTTGTCTCCCCTACATATTGTATACCACATCTTTTACATGAGATTACATATAAACATTGGGTGTGTCACACTGGGATTTAGTTCTGATTGTGTAGGTGAGACCAGTACTGTGGCTTTCATCTTCTGAGCAGGTTTGAGATACAAAAAGGTTTTGCATCTCGAGCGGGTAAAATTAGAGCACCCCTGTGGTGATTCATGATCAGTGACGTTAAGGTTACTGTTGGTGCTAGGAAGCCTAGCCCGAACCAATATATCACCGAGGTTATGGGGGCGACAGGAAAGCAATCAAAGGGGCTCAGGGATGGCTGAGCGCAACCCTATCTGAGGAGTGTAAAATAGTCATGTTATCATTTACGATAGATGAAAGTCTGGGTAATCTGGGCTGATAAGTAGTGACCAGGGGAACTCTGTTGGGAAGGGTTTTCTTGTTACCCCGGGTAGCCAAGAGAGGACTACGGGGATACAGAGGGCACTGTTGATAGCTAGTTGGACCCTGCGTATGCTATGACCCCGGGATACAAGATGTTGCCTCAGTTCAGACGACCGTTTCGTGTATAAGGTATCAGTGGAACGGATACGTCTTGACTTTGCAGTGCTTGGGGTGGCAGCTGTCAGAATGGAGGTATTGATGAGTGCCAGTGGGTTTACAATAGACATCAGTCGAGATGTCACTGGGGATTTGTTGATGGTGACGTCAGGAAGTTCACGCTATTGGGAGTAGTTAGCAGTGAACTTGATGGTGGCATGGAATGAATTAATGTAGTTGATGAATTCATCTAGCTATCTTGGCCACCAGACCAGATGGAGAAGATATCGTCAACAAATCTCCACCATACTAAAGGACGGTGGGGGCAGAAGATAGCAATCTGTCTTCAAGGTCAGACATAAACAGATTAGCGTATGATGGGTGCCATCTTAGTGCCCATTGCTGTACCTTTGTACCTGGAGAAAGTTTCTGTCTAGGAACGTGAAATTGTTTTGGTCAGTATATGTCGGATAAGATCTGTGAGGTGTCTCACAGAAGGTTTGGTTTGTTGTTGGATCTGAGAGCGTTGGCACATGCACTTATGCCTTCGCTATGGGGATGTTAGTATATAAGGAGGAAACATCCAGAGCGACAAGGAGGGCAGAATTGGGTATTTGATGTTTAATACCCTCTAGTTTACGGAGGAAGTCCGTAGTGTCCTGTATGAATGAAGGGATATGAGAGACCAGAGGTTGAGGTAGCTGTCAACGAACTTAGAGATACGTTCAGTTGGGCTACCATTACCCGACACAATGGGTATTTTGGGCGGTAGATAGAAACGGGTCGTACGAGGATCCTGGGGATGAGATAGTTAAAGGTATCCTTGTTAATACCGTTACAATTATGAATTTTGACGAGGGTGTCAGATATTTCGTTAGCGAAGGAGTGGGTAGGGTCGGTATCACATTCTGTATAGTGATCAGTGTTATTAAGTTGTCTAAGGGCCTCGGCTGTGTAATCATCTCTGTTCATGACCACAACAGCAGACCCTTTGTCAGCCCGTTTGATGACTAGGTTCGTGGCTTGTCGGAGTTCACCGATGGCGTCCCGTTCAGCACGGGAGAGGTTGCTGGCACATCTAGCAGGAGGTTCCCTGTGAACCTCAGAGTTGACTGCGTTAGGGGTACCCATACACTTTTTTCTTTGAAGCTTATATAAATTTATTTTTGTCATACCAGTGGTTTTGCGTATGAAGGCCCCTGAGCCATAGTTATTTTATAGTTGCCTTGGCATATACCACTGGTGTTTTTATGAAATAACAATAATAAAGAAGCATTTTGCCCTCCCCTACCCTTCTTCAGTGTTGATGGTGGTTTATGCGTGGTTTATGCGTGGCAATTGGAACTCATTTGTCCAGTGCCAGGCATTAACAGCCCCGATTCCCCCACCCTACGTGCCTAACGAAACATTACACCCACCTCCTGCACACGTGGCTGAACACACTGACCATGCACTCCAGTGCCAGATGAACTCCACCTCGTCATTTCCGCTACCCTGTTCAGTTACTGGCTGGTTGTACGAATATGTTATACCCTTCTGGTCCTCTTGTACTAAAAGCTATTGCAGAGAAATTGAGAATTAAGAATTGTAAGAGAAAATGTAGCATCCCTTAATGTTTGTAAATGTTCTGAGAAGAACCGCTGGTTTGCCAAATCACCCTTCGCTCAGTGTCTTCAGGAGTTTCAGCACAGGAGGTGCTGAAATCTGTGGTCACTTGTGGCTGCTATTGGTCTTTGGGCTGTGGCTGCACCCAGCTGCTGTGGTCTCTAAAGGGTTAATTAATGGTTGCAGAATACCACAAACCATCCCTGAAGCTCTTACCATAACTACTAGTTCTTTCGTCGATTGTCCCAGAGCAGCCAGTGACTGCACCATCATCAGGCCACTCGTGTCACCGCTTGAAGAATGCTACCGCTGGCTTTGTAGGCCTTAGGCAAATCTATGACCCATTCTTTCCGTTGAGATAATATTTGTTGTTCACCGACTTTTAATGCTGGAAAGCAGAGCAACATAACAATATTATAATGGATACAAAGATTACTTTTATAAATCAAAAGCCCATTTAAAGGCAAGATTGACCATTGGAGATGCCTCACAATTTTACTTCTCTTTTCAATCAAGATATACATCCAACCAGTGAAAGATTCAGCTTAATTGCAACCGCTAAAATAATTTCTATTGTTGCTCATATAGGTTGGATTCAATCAAATTAGGTGAAAACCTGTAATTTATCATGTCGCAAAACCATTGGCAAGGAAAGTGAAGAACAATTCACGTCGTTTTTTACTTTAACCCCGACCATTGAACATAGAACTTTTTCAGAAGGGCCATGTGACTGCAGTATGCAAATAGGGCTTATGAATTTTACCCGAAGAGTTTTGAGGAATA
>CM055825.1:24003399-24051249 GCA_029582265.1 Zoroaster sp. YZ-2022 | reverse complement strand
AGTATCCACTTTGGGATTAACAAAATCATACTTTGCCAGTTTATCGTGAAACCCTTCTGCCATGATAAATTGCTGCTCTTCCGTACCTTGTTCACCCACACTATGTGTCCACATAGAGTTTGGACAAAACAATTTATTTTTGTTCTTTCATCATCAACAGTCTGGTTACGCATTAAGAATGAAGTTGAACTTGACTGCAGATATGGCTAATAAGTCTAGTCATTGCGTGCCAGACATTTTGTGAATGTGTTCACATCATGCTGTACCTGTAAACTTTGCAGATTTCTCATGATAATTTCTATAAATACCTTGGTGCAAGACTAGATACATCAGAGTTTTTTAGTGGGTTTTTTTTTTGGGGGGCAGCGGGCAGCGGTGGTGGCCGGGCAGCGGTCGGGAAGCAGCGGGGCATCCGGGGGCATCCGGGCAGGCAGCTGGGCGGGGCATCCGGGCAGGGAGGACTTTGCATAATCTGGATTTATTGGTACATCACAACTCATCTCTTTCTTTAGCAGATCTCTCATCAAGGTTCTCAGATTTTCCAGAACTCCTAAACTGCTTTTTCCCCAAAGGCGGATTTTAAAACACGAAGGGGCTTTGCTGTCGACACTGAATTCATTTTGTTGTCCGTGTTTCTTGGTGGGCATTGGCCATCAGAATAAAGTCGGACAAGATGTCTTTCCAATCACTTGTCCATCCCAAGCTGTCATGCCATATGACCGTGTACTCAAAACCTTCCGTGCCTGGAGCGTCAGCTACTTGTATTTCTGCAGCATTATTGATCGTATAATCGATAAGTATACTCATAGCGTGTTCGTGTTGCTGCTCCTCGACAAGAATTTCTTGAACTCGGCCAGTGGAAGTCACAACATAACCGCCCAAATCTCTGTCATATTTGGACAGCTTCCAGGAAGCGTTGTTCTCTTCATAACTTGATACGTCTGTCAAATCATTTGAAAGTCTTCTATAAGTCTTCATGCCTTCCATATAGGTATTTGTTTGTGGTATGGTCATCCACGGTGATCCAGTTGTTAGCGATCCACTTGGTCCCGTTTAACATCACAACCGTGGGCGGTAGTGGTTCATTTGACGAGCCAGCCTTGGCAGCAAAAACAAAAATTAAAATCAACTTCTCAGCAAGGCTTTTAAATATAGATCATTTGATACAGCGTTCGGTAACCTCCATCAGCCTAATTAGTATACCGATCATGTGACCCATTTCTGAAAAGTTTGCTGGTAGTCAAACAAAACTTTACGACAAGATGTGCGATCTTGTACCGCTGACAAAACGTCAAACATCTGTTCATTTTAATGTTTTATACAGCAAATTTTTGTGAAATCGACATAATAATTCAAGTTTTCACTATTGGATGAAATTATTTCATAAGAAACAATTTCTCAGGATATTTGTTATGTGTAAGGTCAACTAATACACCAAGAAAGTTTTAGATAATAATTTGTTTGGCCAAAAAAAAAAGTCTCCAGTTTCTGGTCTCCATGCAGACCCACACATCGGAATTTTTAATTTTCTTTTTTTTTTGGCTAAGAAACGATGCCCAATTGCAGCCAAATTGCTGGATCGATTGAATTCTGCCGATGCTGTTTTAACGACTTTTCACAAAGGTATCAACGTTTGCACAATTTGTGAGGCCTCTCTTAGCCACATACTTTGTGTATAGTAAATTTGGTCTGGTTCCAATAACACGATACATGTATCACATATTTCACTGGTTGGCAAAAAAAAAAAGATGATCGAAAAACAAACAAAAAAGCGTCTTACTGCACGATTTTGAAGCCTACCTATGACCAGAAACCCTGGACTATTTTGTTGGCCTTAAATTAGTGCGCATTTGTCAAGACACATCTTCTACAAAGATGATCGGATCTAACACCTGTTGTTTCATTGATATAGTGGTTATACCACATGACTCTTGCCCTTCTCTGGTGTCACATACAGATTAGCGTCATGGCAATGATGACTCAATCGTCCGTATCCATCTCAGCTCCTAATGACACAACATGATTGAAACAAAATCAGTCTTACAGCCAACACAGGGCTAGATGGTTCAGTTGGTACACACCGTTCGAGTAAGCCAGAGTCTGAGTTCTAATCCTGCTCTATATTAATTTGTCATTGTCATTGAAAAGGTGATGTAATTTTGCATTGGAATATTATATTACATCATTGATGTATAAGGCTGTGCATTTTGGTTATTGAGGCGGATACCGGAGAATCTTGAATATCGGGTACCGTAAACAATTTTAAAAGCGCCTAAGTAATGCCGAATTATAAAATAACGATATGAACACAATATTCTCTTGTTTTATGAGTCATTATAAATGTGGACTACTTAATTTCCACCAAACACTTAACATCCCATTCTCCACACACATTTGTAATAACAAAAAATTGATTTCATTGTGCTTAAATGTTCAGTCAAAATTTTCAAAAATCTTTATGGGTTGGAACCAAAAAATGGAACGAGTAATGACAGTTTCGGTTGGGTATCGATACCAGCACAGTGTATTGATGTATACATTAATAATAATAATAATATATAATAATAATAATAATAATGTGGTAAGCGTATCCACCAACTAAGTGGTGCTCAAGGCATTATATTATTATCCCTGCTCATAAGGCTCATAAGGCTCATAAATCATTCCTGAAACCATCTCAGCTCCTGGGAGTATACAGCTCAATTGCTGCCATTTCAGCGCATATAGAGCAAACCAACTCTGCCTCACAGGTCCCATTTAACCCCTGGGTGGAGAGAAGCAATTATGATTAAGTCTCTTGCTCAAGGACACAAGTGTCACGGCTGTGATTCGAACCCACATTATGTTGCTAACACCAGAACTTGAATCCGGTAAGCTAGACCGCTCGGCCACGACACTTATATAGCGCCCGTATCCACCAACTTCTGGTGCTTGAGGCGCATTACATTATTACCCCTGCTCATCGGGTGCATAAATCATTCCTGAAACCATCTCGGCTCCCTGGGGAGTATACAGCTCAATTGCTGCCATTCGGGCATATGGGCTAATCAAACACAACAATCAACTCTACCTCACAGGTACCCATTTACCCCTGGGTGGAGAGAAGCAATTATGGTAAAGTGTCTTGGTCAAGGACACAAGCACCATGAGTTGCAGCCAGGATTCGAACCCACATTCCGATGACTCAGCAATCAGAACACAAATCCGATGCACTAAACTGGTCGGCCATGACACTCCACACAACATACTGGACCATTCTTGGAACCTGTCTATAGCACCAAGTACCCTTGACTTGACACTCCTTAGAGGGCTTACGATGAGCAAGCTGCTTATGCACATGTCACCCGATGTATGTATCTGTTTTACCTCTTCAGAGAACGTTTCGTTGTCCGCAACAGGAAATGCCGTTTCACCACCTTCTGGTGTGTCATCAAGATAGTAGAGTATAGTTATGAATCTGACATCAAATCAGATTAGATCAATTAAGGTCAATTTTTTTATTTTTTTTTATTTTTTTTTAATTTGCAACAGACCAATCCTGTCTACTGTCCTAAGCCCCGCCCATCCAAACAAATTGGTCACACCAGGGGTGCGTTTTCACGACCCTAACCAGAAACTTTTTTCTGACATCATATTCTTGACCAGAATCAAAGGCGAGCATAGCTACGAGCTACAAAGCGTAACCAGAAAATTGTTTTCAGTTTGCGGCGTGTTTCTATCTTCAACGTTTCTCAAAATATCGGTGTAATTCAATTTTGCAAATAGAACATACTGTGAGTGCTAGTAATAAACTTGAAAGACATACTGGTATCGAACAATCATTTCATCATGTTTTAACAAATAATTAACAAACTTTTGTTACTTTTTACAATCCCAACTTGAAACCAAGCGTAACCAATTACAAACTTTGGTTCACGTTTGGTCAGAACAATATGTCATCGCACAACCGAACTTACGGCAGCTCAACCAATGACCAAAGCCAAAGCGTGTTTCTGGTTACAGTTACGAATACCGCCCTAGCTGTCAAAACAAGCGTTTGACCAACATTGCAACAGTATTCATGAAAAGTCTTGAAAGGAGGGTACAACGTTGGTTTTGAAACATACATTCATTTTAACCCTCTAGTTTCCAAGAAATAATTATATCATACAACTAACCTGTCAAAGTGTCATCAAAATAACTGTGCTCATGTTTTGAAGAAAAACTAAAATTATTTTAAAGTGACTTTTTGTAATGGTTGCCTTGTATTGGTTCTCCTGAAACATTATCTCATTTAGCGACAGTGGAGATACAAATTGCCCGGAAGGTTCTTTTCAGAACCATGTACCTCACTAATAGTGATAGTTGAGATAAACACATGGTGTTAAACCCAAAACGAAAAAAATTTTTTGTAAATTCCACATTTTCGGGTTTAAAAAAGCACTTTTAGGGAAAATTTTTTTTAAAGGTTTTTTTTTTTTTTTTTTTCCCCAAATGACATGTGTTTAGCATTTTCGCCTCATGTTTTCCCAAGTGTCTGGATTAAACCCCACGACCTCCCACTGGTGCGGGCGTCTTAACCCCTTTAAACCCCCCCTTTCCCCGATGTTTAAACCCCCTTTGCGTCATTTGGGCCCGGCTATCCCCCGGCGGGGGAATTAATTGTTTTTTCCAGCTGCATTTGCTGAGTTGCCGAACGAAATCTTCAAAAAGGCCCGATTTTTGGTGAACCATATTGTTCTTGAATGTGTTTTATATAAAATTGGGCTTTTGAGGCATTCTGAATAAAACCTTTTCATGAGATTTCAAACCCCAAACCTTTTTCCCTTTTTAAAAATTGGGGACTTCACGTGAAAGAAAAAGGTACCCCGGTTTAAACCTTCCCCTTACTTTGGGGGTATATCGCTTGGCTGAAAAAAGGGGAGTTTGAAATGCCCCATGGGGGGTTTTGCCCGGCTCCCCCCCACGGATTTTTTCTTGGTTGGCGCAACCCCCTTACTTGGTAAAAATAATCCCCTTTCAAAGAGGTTAACTGGCTAGGACCCTATAAAACGGGGGGTTTCCCCGGATATTTATGGGGATGATTTTCAGGTTTTAAAAAACCTTTTAAACTTTTCCCTTTTGGGGTTTTTTCGGGGGTGTAACTCCTTACATGTTACCCTACCTGCAAAGGCGGCCCCTTTTTCCCAATTTTCCCTTTGGGGTACCATGCTTACGGGATGGGAGCATGGTTGGTCTTGATCAAGATCTTCAGAGTCATACGAGCGTGAAGTGGTCACAGGATCATAATACACTAATTTGATGAGTCAATCGCAAGCAAGAAGAAGACATTTGAAAATTGATCAATGCCTGATTCTACATCATGACAGCGGTCTGGGTTCAACAATAATCTAATTCTCAGAGGTTTGATTTTAACAAAGTAAAAATCCTGAAAAATGGGAAACGGGCTCTGGGTCTCCCGTTGGTTCAGAGGAACAAGTCGCTCAGCCTCCTGAATTTGTTTAATTTTTTGGAGGATTTCATACCCTCCACATCCCCACAAACAAGAAACTAGGAGGATTGACCACAATATACGGGGGACTTCTTTCTTTCCTTCATGGTGGCTACTTCTTCTTTCAAACAAACAAAATGTTGAGGCAAAAGGAAGATTTGTCAAAAATCCTGAAATCAGGAAAAAATCTTGCAAAATCACAGGGCTTGAATTCTTGCAGCTCCATCTGCAAAGCTGAATGCTTATATGGCAACGGATGTTTCATCATTGCAGCCCCAATGCCTTATGGAACAGTCTGCCAACAACCTTTCAAACACAACTCGACATTGGTTCTTTCAGAACACATCTCAAATGTATCTTTATCAGTAATTTTTCTCTGGTCTCAGTGTGCAGTGAATAGTTTTCTAGAAACCACACTACAAAATTTTAAAATAAAAAATAAGTATATTTTAACATAATACTATAATAATAAAGGACTGATCTGCAAGAACGGTCCATTAATTATTATTACTCTGGTCCCAATGCAGTGAATAGTTTTCTAGATACCAGCAATTTTTTACATCTTTTATCATAATCATTAAATTCAAGGTTCAAGTTTATTTCTCCACAGAATTTACAAAAATAAAAAACAAGTGTATTTTAACATAATACTAGAATTTACAAAGGAGTGATCTGCAGAATGGCCCATTAATCCTAATCGAAAAATCCTCCAAAATCCTTTTTTGCTAGTGAAGGATTTTATGACTGATTGGAATTACATGCTGCCATGCTCTTGCTAAAGCGAAGAATTTTTGAGGATTTGGGTTATTAAATGTTATTTGCCTTTCCATGGTACATGTACATCCATGTTTGTTGTAGTGATTGTAAAGGTCAGTGCTTGGGTCAGTGGACACTGTTTATTGTCTGGCTGCATGCAGGGAGTGGTCCCGGCCATGCACATGTATCACTAGATTAGAAACACATGGTGCATGCATACATATCATGTGCTTGCTTACTACTGAAGGGTTTTTTGGAGGATCTAGGGTTATGTGTTGGAAATGGGCCTAGAGTTAGGGTTAATTATTATTACCGTAAGGGTCAAACTTAGTTGACATTTCCTGCACCAAGCCGTACATGCCTTTAAACACTTTATAGGATGGTCAAAATAGTAAAATTTATGATAACAAACCTCACAAGACAGGCCCAAACCCAGTCAAGGCTAACAAATATTACACCCCCTCCCCAGGGGCAAAGGTGCTCTAGTAGTCAAAACCAGTCAGCAATTTAGGAACAACTATTACTTTGAGAGACTGAGGGGTTCTTTAACACTTATACTCCAGCAACAACAAAGCTTGTGAAGTATAAAACAGTTTAATAACCACCTTTTTTTTCTTCTTTTTTTTTTATTTATTTATTTTTTATTTTTTAATTTTTTTTTGGAAGCCCAAAAACATGACATCTAAGTTGAGGTTCACGTAAGGAAACACAAAGTAAAGGTCGGTTCATACTTACCACGAAGCGTAATGCTGGGTTAATGCGGCGGTTTTTAATGCGTAAGCGATGTATGAATGCGGTTTATCCTGACGCCGATAATGGTTCACGGTATTGCTCACATGCAGGTTCGCAGTTGCCAATTATTTCAACTTGTGCCGAATCACTGCCCGCAAAATTTGGGGAATGAAAAAATTAAAACCGCTTCAAGATTCGGCCAAGGTAAGTATGAATCAGCCTTTAAGGAAAATAACTACCTGAAGACTTACACTGTACTTCAATATATCCGCAGGTAACCTGCTTTAAAGTTCGATGGTTTCAGCAACATTTCTCATGAAAGAAAAATGAAACAATGTCATTGTTTTTTTTAATGTTTTTTAAATTTTCCCAAAAAATTTAATTTGATTATTGATAATTTCTTTTAAACAGAAAAGAAAAAATTTAAAAATGAGATATATCACAATGTAGTTATATCCTTGCTAGTATGCATGGATATCCATGTTTTATCTGATTTAAATGCAAGAAGGGTCTATCGCGGGTAACGCTGGCAATCCAATTAAGCCAATGAGTGCCAAAAATTACAGAGGCATGATTTGGAGCAAAAGTATAAAATCCTGGAAAAGAGGCCTGGGTCTCCCCTTGGTCTAGAGGAGCAAGCCCTGAACCTCTTTTGTGCATTGTTTAATTTCTTGAGGATTTACAGACTTCCACATCTCCACATCCCCACAAATGAGAAACCAGAGGTTTGGGGACACAATACAGGTTACTTTTTTGTCTTTCCTTGGTGGCTACAGGAGATTGTAAAAAATCCTGAAATCAGGAAAAAACTTGAGAAATCACAGGCGTGTAATTATTTTATGAAGGGACCCCATCAAGTTTATTAATTTCACTGTTATTATTTATTTGTAAACACGCCATTTCGCGAACATTTTGAGAAATGGTACGATTTTAAAAAGCATTTCTCGAAAGTGCCAGAAACTCAAGTTAAAAAAGCAAAACAACACAGTCAATACTACTTTGGGATTTACCTTTCTCTTAAATCTGTTAGAACCTTGTCATCATTTTATCCTGGGTCAGCCAGGCCTGCTGGCCGGTTAACACGATTCAACTTGTTGTCAATGCTGGTACTGTGCAATCGATATCCATGTTTTCGATCTGGATTAATGCAGAAGAAGGCACAACATTGGTAATGTTGACAAAACTGCTTCTATGAGTATGCTTGCATTTCTTTGAATCAAGGGGAAGGTAAAAGGCATTGGGTAATGTTGGCTGTTCCTGCTTCTATAAGTATGCTACTCTCTGAATCAAGATATACATTGAATGGAAGGTACAACATTGGTAATGTTGGTCAAACTGCTTATATGCTTACCTCTTTGTATCAAGATATACATTGAAGGAAGGTACATCATTGGTAATGTTGGCAACTGTTTGCGAGCCTTACGGCTCTTTGAATCTGTACATACATTAAAGCGGAAGGTACATCATTGGTATCGTTGGCAAAACTGTTTCTATGAGTATGCTTACTCTCTTTGAATCAAGATATAATATTGAATGGAAGGTACAACATTGGTACGTAATTGGCTAAACTGCTTCTAAGGAGTATGAGTAACATTACCAACTGCCAATGTTGTGCCTCTTTCTAAGGTCATGTTGTTGAAATTGAAATAAACGGGGTATTCAGATCCAAGTTTCTTGATTTTGGGTATCAGGATCCAAAAACATAATGCACATCTAGTACCTTCCATTTAAAAGAAATACAGAAAAATGATAAAATACAGTCCACCTGTGTAATTTTTGTCACCATTTATCAAGAAAACTCCTGAAAATTAAGGCACCATCATCATTCAGATCTAGGGACGCCACGGGAGCATCTCTGAGACGCCTTCCCGGGTCAGGAAAAGCACCTCAAAAACGTCACCCAAGGATTGCAAGGACTTACATTGCATCCAACAATCGCACAAACCCAAATTCAAAAAGGAAAATAATATTACTGTCCAGTGAGTCAAAGAGCCAGCTTCAGGGTGGAGTCAAGGGGGTCCCTCCTCCTGCCTCTTGTTTTTAGTGGTGATTTTTTAGTGCCTCTGGGAAGACCCCAAGACATTTTTAACAAAGCAACTGAAATGTGTTTTCTCCAAAATCAGGGTTTAGAGGTGGTCTTCATCAACAATAATAAATTTGAAATATCCATTCTACCCCCTTTTTTCTTTCAAAAATCATGGATCCCTCCCACTCCCCTCAGAGCTGTTCGTTGTTTGATTGAATTTGGACTGATTAATTTTTCATTTGACAAATATTTATTTCCCCCTCAGGCTCGGGATTTCCCAGGACGTTGGTCTTTCATCGAAAGAGGAAAGAGGGTTGCCCTTTAATAAACCACAACTCCCTTTGAATAACTGGATAGACAACCACCTCAGTGCAAAATAGGGGGTTAGGCAGCTTCACACTTGGACAAATGATGGACGTTAAGGTATTGAAAGGCAGGGTTGTTCAGTCAGTTACTGAAGGGGGTTAGGCACCTTTTCACCCTTGGACAACTGATGGCTGGCGTGGTTGCATTGGAGCAGGGTGTCTAGCCAAAGATGAAGGGGTTAGCAGCCACACTCCTGGACAACTGATGGACATTGTTGCATTGAGCAGGGTGTCTAGCCAGTTATTAAAAAAGGGGCAAGGCAGTTTTCACTCTTAGACAACTGATAGATGTTAAGTAAGACCACTCATTGCGGTGACACCATGTGAAATTCTCACCGAGTAGTAATTAGTTCTGAGAAGGGAACTGAGGCAACCTCTCGACTCATGGATGTTGTTGCATTGAGCAGGTTGTTCCTAGCCAGTTATTGAAAGGGGGTTAAGGGCAGCTACACACTTGGACAACTGATGGACGTTGTTGAATTCAGCAGGGTGTTCAGCCAGTTATTGAAGGGGGTTGGGCAGCCATACACTTGGACAACTGATGGATGTTAAGCGATTGAGCACGTGTTCAGTAACCCCAGTTATTGAAGAGGGTTTATGGAAAAGCTTCACAGTTGGACAACTGATTGATGTTGTTGCATTGAGCAGGGTGTCTAGCCAGTTATTAAAAGGGGGAAGGGGGGGGGGTTGTGGATCGCTTCACAGTTGGACAACTGATTGGGATGCTGTTGCATTGAGCAGGGTGTCTTAGCCAAAGGCAAAACCTGCTCAGTGCATCAGCAAGAACAAAAGATCCTTTGTTCACTGCTCACTTCAACATGATGCAACCCAGAATTTTACATGGATGCATCTTCTATGCGTTCATCATGGAATCAGAGTGTTAGTTTTAGATCAACTCATTGACTGGAAAATAATACCCACGGATAAGGTCATATTAGCGAAGCAAGGCACAACAAATGAACCAGAAATTTTTCCACAGTCACTGTTTGTTTATAAACTAGGACATTGATTAAATGTGCCCTGTTGAAAGCCTGCTATGTTCGGTGATTTGTTGTCCTTTAACCTCCTAACTCCCTAAGACAAACAAAGCCAGTTGGAGGATTTCAAAGGATTTGGTTGTTTAACACAATGCCTAGGGAGTTAAAAGGGGGTTAACCAAGTGTCTCTGGTTGATAGACCGATGAATTTGCTATAACGTCAAGTAGTCATCTTGAAACCCTTTTTGAAAATACACAACTACAGAAAAAGTAGTTTGAATAAATTCCTCTGAAGTCACGGATAAACATTTCCCAACACTAACAGAAATACAAGGCCATTTTTGCACTATAAATTGTTCAATTTGGTTGATTCCGGCCGGATAACTGATGACATGTGTTCTCCATTGATTTTTTTTTCCTTCATTGATTCATTTTCGTGTTTATTTATGTGTTTTCATTTTACTGTGTAATAATTGATTTTAACTGTAAAATTACGACTGTAAGTCCACATGACTCTAAAAAAAAACAAGAGAACCTTATATTCATAATTGGGTTATTTTATACATTTGGAAGTATTTATACGTTTTTACAAAATTGTTTAGAGGTACCCAGGTATCCGGGGAGATTTCAAATTTTGGGTATCCACCCTGAAACAACTGTAAATGCACAAGCCTTACTCCACTGTCACCATGATGTTAAATCAGAATTAAATTTTTTGTTTGATTTACAAGGAGTAGGACCTAGAAAAGTATTAAAATCATTTAACATCTACACTATACCTTCATCCCCTGCTAGCGCCACTTTCATTGAAGATGTCTTGGGTGGACATGCCTTCTATTCGCCGCCTCTATTTCGCTGCTCTTTCTTATCTTCTTTCAAAGTACTTGTAAAAAGAGTCCCTGACTCCAAAGCTAGCTGTTGGATGTGATTACATTCTTTGTCAAGAGAGAAATCTGGGGAAATTTTCTAAATAAAGAAAAACAAAAACAATATTGAGCCACTACAAAGGTGTAAAGGTTTGCTGCAAAGCTAAATTGATTACAGTCACTTAGGGTTTAAATAGGGTTTTATCTCTGCCTTTTATCAGCTGTCTTTAAAATTTCTGGAATCTGGATGTAGGATCAAATCTTTGGTGGAGTGGAGGTGAGTATCCCAAAGTCTACCCAAAAAAACCTTCCCCTGATGTTATTGTTGTCAATTTGGGCTTGGGGAAACAGATAGGTTACTCCTAATGCAGTATCGAGCCAGAACACTACCAGCATGACAACTATCATATTGAATCAGACAGTGCCTAGTATTTAAACACAATTTTTCATATTCTTAAGCCGGCACTGTCATGACACCTATAATAATAATAATAACAATAACGTGTGGACTTATATAGCACTATCCACTCAACTGAGTGGTGCTCATACATATATTATTACCTTGCCTGCATAGGCTCATAAAAGGCTCATAAATCATTCCTGAAATCATCTCAGCTCCCCTGGGGAGGCGCGGCTCAATTGTTGCCATTACAACGCATATAGCTAATCAACCAACTCTGCCCTCACAGGTACCCATTTAAATCCCCCTGGGTGGAGAGAAGCAATTATGGTGAAGTGTCTTGCTTCAAGGACACAAGGTTACTGCCGGGATTCAACCCACATTCTGCTGCGTTAACACCAGAACTTGGAGTCCCGGGTAGCTAGACTGCCGAATTACGACACTCCATGTAGCCCTTCTAGCATGTAGTTGTCTCAGTTTGTTTTGAGAAAGAAATCCTGCTAGGTTCAAAACATAAGGGCCAATAACTACTATTTTGTATTCACTGTGGGTTTTATAATCCCTCTTGGGATATTTGTTTGCTTTCTGGGGTGCTCTTTTGAGCAAAGGGTTCATAAAAATGCAAGTTAAAAAAGCCCATATATAAACACAAGCATTGCAGGGCCTCCCAGTGCCTCATCTACCAAATATAGGGTTTTTTTAAATAGGTTTTTTAAAGTAAAATATAGGTTATTATAGGTTTACCAAATGGCAAAATATAGGCTTTTATAGGTTATTTCGTGATTACACAGTTAAGTTACAAGTTTTGGTAAATTGCCTACTGCATTCTTCTGGAGTACTTTTTGCAACAAAGCAGGCGTAAAAATTACCCCCATACCCTGTCCGCACGAAAATCTAAGAGTGGTACACATGTTACAGTTTAGCTATCAGCCTGCATCTCCCTTGGTTTACTCTCTTTATACTTAGGAAGTAATTTTTCTTCAAAGCCATGAGGATTTAAGAGGAAGTTGAAAATGTGTTGCAGGAGATTAAAAAATATGGGTTTTATAGGTTAAAATAGTTTTTTTGAGGAAAATAAAGGTTCCCATATTGAAATATAGGTTTTTAAATACATTTGATAGGTTTCGCTGGGGAGGCCTGTTACTGTTTGCCTCATATGAAATGGGTTTGTCAATCTGAAGGACCAATTTCCAATGTGTATAAAACATTGATATGGTCTATATACGATTGGTTGATGAAATTCTTTCGCCAGTTTATAAAACAATTGATTTAATTTCGTTCACACCGACATGTGTATAGCGCTGCAACCTATATATATTGTGGAACCCACTGCTATCACCCGGGCAACCTTTGGTGGTTGAGAGGATTAATACGCCTGCACTAGTAAGCGGGAGTAACGTGGGGTTCGGTCCCGCCAAGTCGGGCCCTTGCAGTTTTTCACAGACACGGGAAAGCACTGAATATGCAGTGCTACACACGCCGGTGTAGGGCAAATTTTAAATCAATGGTCTATATACCGTGACTACCGAATAAAAGGTGGTTCTTCAGCTAGGGTTTTTATCTGCAAAGTTTTGCCACCCTTGTAGTTTTAACTCTTGTACGTGATTTTTCTGAAATAAACAGAGTACACTTGCCCGTGTCTCTGGTTTCTGGTTCATGGGTCGTATTCAAACTGGTATGGCTGACGTGCTTTTTTTTTTTGTTTTCCTTTTTAATAATTCTTTTTGGATAATTTTTTTTCCCCCAACTAGTGAAATACATGATACATGTATACACGCTTATTGGACCCAGACCAAATTTCCCATATACAAAGTATGGTATAAGAAAGGCCTCATAAATTGGGGCAAACGCTCAATTTCCCTATGATGTAAAAAAAAGCACAGAATTCCAATCAATTGAGAAATTTTAAGGCAATTGGACATCAAGCCATACCAAAAAAGAAAGATGAAGATGCTTTATGTGCGGGTCTGAGGTGACGTACAAGGACACCAAAAACTGGAACTTTTTTTTTTTTTTGGGGGCCTAACTGTGTAAGGGTTCATTGAGGATAAGGGGGGGTAAGTTGCGGTTTATGGCCAGGGGGTTAAGTGCATCGGACTTCAGGGTTCGAATCCTGGCCGCGAACGTGGTGCTTGTGTCCCCTGAGCAAGACACTTAACTATACTGCTTCTCTTTCACCCAGGAGTATAAATGGGGACCTTTGAGGGCAGATTTGATTCAGCTACACATTTGGCAGCATGGGCTGCATACTCCCCAGGGAGTTGAGATGGTTCTAGGAATGATATAACTGGCCTGGCGACAGGGGTAATAATGTTCATGCGCCTATGAGCGCCAAACTTTATGGATACCAGCGCCCAATATAAGTGTCCCATTATTATTTACATTTACTCTCTCTTTAGCCCCATTCTAAAGGGACAATTCCACTGGACTCTCACCGACCAAGCATCCTTGGACCCTAACCCAACATGTACAACAATTTTTTTCAACTTTTGATCTGCTAATTATTACAACTCAACATTTTGCAGATTTTGGCATGAAGTTTGTTAATTTTCTTTTTTAACTTAAAAAATGTTTTGAAAATTTACTTAGTGAGCTATCCCTGAAGAAAGAAATTTTTATGTCAAAAAGTGTCTGCTTGGCTTAACCCTAATTACCAAGTTTTAGTTGTAATAATTAGCAGATCAAAAGTTGAAAAAGAGAAAATCGCCCATTGTTGTACATGTGGGCAAATTTTCTAGAATGGAGTTAAACTCTCTTCAGTCTCCTACTATAACTAGAGCAGGTGAGTCCAAAAACGAGAGAGATTCCTAAATGAGCCCCATTTATGGTTCTTATCAGAACCACAGTCTCACCCTTTGTGACAGGGTAGACATCCTAAACCACATGGTGTAAGCAACAAGAACCTGAAACCAATACACATGTACTCAGTTCTCTCTAAAAAATGGGGACAGGAATAGTTTCATTCTAGGGGCCCAATGCACTGGACTCCCTCCTCGCATCCTTGGCCCTAGCCCCAAATGCCAAAAAGGAGCGATTTTCAACTTTTAATTCACATCACTATAATATAAAATTTTATGATTAGGTAAGATCGTCTTAGCAGACAAATTTGGTATAGTTTGCTATTAGAGAATTTGGGTAATTTTGTTAAAACCTAATATTATTTTTTGTTTTTTTCAACAAAATGTTTCCGAAAATTTCATAAAAGTGAGCTATCCCAGAATAACGGATTTTGTGACAAATGTGTCTCGATTGGGCAAGGGTTTACCAATCACTTAAAAATAATAATAAGAATAATAATAATCATAATAATAATAATAATAATAATAATAATATTAATAATAATAATAAGAATAATAATACTAATAATAAGAATAATAATAATAATAATAATAATAATAATAATAATAATAATAATAATAATAATAATACACACACACACACACACACACACACACACACACACACACACAATAATAATAATAATAATAATACACACACATACATACATACATACATACATACATAGTTAATAATACATACATACATACATACATACGCTATCTATACATACATACATACATACATAATAATAATAATATTAATAATAATAACTGAGCTTTAAGTGTTTGTTTGAACAAACACACACGTAGCTCGAGTCAACTTCCGTTCAATCAAATTATCAACGATGATGTCAATACTTCATATTTTGCAAAGGTGTATCATATTTTATTATTTCAATATCAATTCATATTCAAAAAATATATCAATTTTTGCATTAGAACAAAAGTTGACTTGGTCTAATTGTTTGGACCCCGGAAGCAAGGTCAGAACAGGTGATTTGAAGGTCATATAATTATATGACACAATGAAACTTTCCTCATGACCACATGAAAAAAAATAACGTTAGTACTTGCTTTGGTTCAATTTCTGAGATTGGAAAAATAATCCCTTTCTTTAAAAAATGCCACTAGGGGAAGTTTGAACTTTGATGATGTTATCAAACATGTTTTGAGAATATAAGATGTCACTATCACTTTATTCATAGGAAGTCATATATTCAAATTTCCCTATGACTTTTGAGATTATAATGTTGCCAAAGTGGCAATGATATGATGACACGCTTATCAGTCATATTTTTAAAAGGTCACATGTCAATTGTGTAATTGGCCCACTGACCAGTGCATATATACCATATCCAGTTTCGCACCGGAAAGAGAAGTCTGATTGGATCATGTCTGTATACAATGAATGTCATGATAATTCAAGATCTGTAAAGATGATGCAAAGATTGTGTAAAATATCTTTTGTGGTTCATGAGATATGATTTTTTGGAAATATTAAACTTTAGTGTATTTTCGCTATCTGATGAGATCGTCAACATGACATCACAACTTTACCTGAAACTATGTCATAAATTTATTGACAACTACATGTTATGGTATAAGTATGTGTTAAATTTGAAGGCTTGTGTGAATTTTGGAACTATGTTTTTTGTTCAATAAGTCTCATCGAGAAGAGTACGCAAAATATCTTTGTGGTTCACTTAGATATGATATTTTGAAAGATTAAACTTTGATTTAGTGTAATTGATTATCTGATGCCTTAACCATGATGTCACAAATCCCGAGGATACAACTACATGTTAAGGTCTATGTTAAGTTTTAAGGTTCTGTATCAGAATAATGCTTAAAATCTGTAGGCCTTTAATCTTTTAATTTATTTATTTATTAATGATACCGGAAACATATAATTTGGTTATTACATTAATTAAAATGAAACAAAATTCACTGACCATTTAGAAATTACAACCGCTAACCAAAACCAATATTTAAAAAGTAAACACCCAACAATTTGGGAAAACAATACTTACCTATTTGTTGTTCTAGACTCTTTTTTTTCTAGACTTTTTGGTTATTAAACAATCATTGTGGAAGTTCATTGATGCTTTTCGACATAAAATTTTATACACATTATTCCATTTGCACAATCTGGATCTCTTGCCTCAAAATCAAAAGTAATTCATTTTGTATTTAAACCCACATGTGCCTGAAAACCTTTTTTTTCACCCTGATTTCAATTCAGTTTTCACATTGTAAACAATTAAATTTAATAAAAATATGCTTGGGTGTCTCAGAATACCTACCAAAGGTGTGCAATGCTGAGTGTTGACACCATCTTAAAAAACTAATCTGGTCCAGTACTGACCATTTTGTTAAAAGTACGACTGTTCTTTCTGAATAATGGACACATCAGGTATTTCACTGCAGTAGTAACTTCTAGTGTGTTGTCCTTCATTCAATTGCCACATATCTTAGAGTCATGTTGTACTTTCTCCTTGAGTGGTTTTCGCTTTCTTCACGCTGGAAAAGATAATAAACAAATGATTTCAATTTCAAATGCTTGTTTACATCTACTCTTTCAATAAAAACACAGATCTATGTATTGCCAAAAGTAGAATTTATGAGCCCATCAGTAACACTTATTCTGGAACTTCACATACTTTAACAATCAATTTTGTGAAATGTTTCTGATTTTAGGTGATTAACTTCCTCACTACACAGGGGAATACAAGTAGCTGGAAAGAAACAAATACATGGACCCAACATCACCTACTTTATGTGACACCTGTAAAAGTATAGGTATCAACTAATTTTAATCTTAAAATTATGTGAGTAAGATGATCCAGAGATGGATAAAATAAACAGCTTGATGAGACAGAAAAATAATGAGGTTTCAACTCATGCGCTTTATATTATGGCATTTATATTGAGTTCTGACATCCAAGAAAAACCTAGTAAACAACAATACATAAAAATTATATTAGATACATGTGTACAATTCAATCCCTAACCTCTATTGAAGCATAGGTGCATAATTCAATACATCATAGAACAGTAAATGTGTTACGTGTAACAGGAAAACATTTAATTTGAAATATTGCCATGGCCTGAAACCTACATGTTTTATGCGTCAATAAACTCCTACTCATTTTACACTATTACTATATATGATCTACTCACCAGTCGATGACAATTTCAACTTGTCAGTGTTTGATGACAAAACTCCCAAAAGTTTATACTTAACGCCAGTTCACTAGAAAATGTGGCAGTCTGAATGGAAACTCCCCGGGCCGCTTCACCTCCAAAAACAAGTAAACAAAACCCATGCGGGCACTCAAATTATAGGTTAAATTTAATTCAAATATAAAATCTACACTGGCTTTTGGCTTTAAATAATGTTACAATAATTAGTGTGATGTAATAAACATCCTTCAATCGAAGTATCTGAAGAATATCATACCTGTTCATAAATTGAATGTTTGGACTACTTGTTTCGTCATCACTCATATAATCAGCATCCGAGGACCGTAAATCATGAAATGCGCCCTCAATCGTCCTGGGTAAATTAAAATGAAACTAACGCAATATTAAAATAATACCCAAAAAACCCAATCACCATAATATATAAGAAAAGTTACCTCCCTTTGATGTACTGAAAGTTTTATATTGTAGGCACAACATCTGCTGTGACAGTTCTGAGCTCTAGTAATCTGCTGTTTGACCCAATTCTATTTAAAGTTATCACGATTCTGCGAAGTAGTCTGAACAAAGCACAATTTCACTGACGCTTCATACACAACACACATACATCACTGTTACACTGCGGACATGTACCTGTACACAATGCCTGCATTGAATGAGAATGGCGTGTAAATTTGCCTGCATTTTCCCAAAAATCAGGTTTGTTTATATTGAGAGGTGATGACTTGGAGGAAAGGCAACATTTGTGACCCAATATCATGTAAAAAGGAGAAATTTCTCCACACTCTGTTTCATCATCCGTTACATGTTGTAGGCCCATATTAAACCTCAGTAAATTCCTGTGTTTACGTATTCTGTGCACGCCATATGGGCTATAGATACGCACATACAGGAATAGTAGTATTGTTTCATTTAAACCTTCCGGTTTCGACCGAAGGAAAGGCGAAAGGTCAGATTGGGGTCACGTCCAAAACGAAACGAAATGTGACATAGTTCAAGATCTTTAAGATGATAAAAAGATTCAGTGAAAATATTCATATGGTTCATGAGATATGATTTTTGAAATGTTGAAATTTTCAACTTCCGGTTTTGACCGGGAACGAAAGGTCGAGATTGGGATTCGACAGTTCTAAAAACGAAAAATTACATAATTCAAGATCTTTCAGATGATGCAAAGATTGTGAAAATATCTTTTGTGGTTCATGAGATATGATTTTTTCGAAATAAGTTAAACTTTGATTTAGCGTAATTCGACACCTGATGACGTAATCATGACGTCACAGAAAAAACGGTTTCTGGGTTCTGCTTGATATGTTCTGTTTATGTGTTAAGGTTTGAAGGCCGTGTATATGCTTAGCAAGGATGCCTTTGTTACCGGACAGATCGCCACTGAGAAGAAGGAGAAGTAAAAAACAGTAGTATTAAATAATAGGTGCTGCCTGCGCTGCGCTCTCGAACACCTAATAATAATAATAATAATAATAATAATAATAATAATAATAATAATAATAATAATAATAATAATAATAATAATACAATACATAATAATAATACATACATACATACATACATACATACATACATAATAATAATAATAATAATAATAATAATAATAATAATAATAATAATAATGTGTGGACTTATATAGCGCATCGTATCCACCAAACTGAGTGGTGCTCACAGGCCATATTACTACCCTTGCTCATAAGGCCTCATAAATGCATTCCTGAAACCATCTCAGCTCCCTGGGGAGATATACAGCTCAATTGCTGCCATTACAGCCAAGATATACATGTAGGGGCTAATCAACCAACTCTGCCTCCTCACAGGTAAACCCATTTAACCCTGCGGTGGAGAGGAAGCAATTATGGTTATGTCTTGCTCAGGGACACAAGTGTTCACTATCGTGCCCGGGATTCAAACCTGGGTACATTCTGCTGCTAACACCAGAACTTTAAGAGTCCGGTAAGCTTGCTAGACCGCCCGCCACGACACTCCACTATGTTTTAGGTTGTAATACATTAGGGCAGATCAAAATTGAAAAAGGGATAACGGAGGGAGTCCAGTGGTATTGGCCCTTGAATGGGGCTAATGGACAGGACAATTATAAATATTTGTTATAGAGTCCTTCACAATTCTATGAAGGAAAGTTCTTTGAATTGTTATTTATCAACAACATTTACCTTGACTGGGTCCAGTTGAAACAACCTCAGCTTCTTGCCTGATTCGAATGCCACCGCTTCCTCGATCCTCATACCATCGCCTGGGCTGGATGATGACTCTCCTGATGCTGACACTGGCTGAAATAGCATGATGATGATGATGATGATGCATACTGCAGAGAACATGGTGGTGATGAAAGGTTTAAACATCCTGCAGTTTGCTGGGGGTTGCAGTTGTAGAATTTCTATACCTGTCAAATGAAATTTACACTTCTATCTAGACCGAATGCCTCTTTCCTTCACAGTCTCCTATTTTTTAGAATAATGACATAATTGTCACTGTAAACAATTCGTCGCAGTTTTCACCAAGTGACATATTCGTCTACGTAGTGGTAAAATCGCGTTGTGAGATATAAGCGATTGAAGTTGGTAAATATAGGTTGGTGAAATTCTTCGGGAGATAAACAATTGATTCAATTTTGCCCTACACCGATGTGTGCATAGCACTGTATACTCAGTGCTTTCCGAGTGTCTGTGAAAAAACTACGCAGGCAACTTGGGCAGGATTCGAACCCACGACCTCCTGCTTACTAGTGCAGACGTCTTAACCTCTCGACCACCGAGCTTGCCTCTCGACAACCCGGGGTTGGTAAAGTTTACAATCACGGTTTCATGTCATTTTAATCTCAAGAACATTCATTTTTACTTTGTTAGAAAGCTGAAATCTCGAATGGCACATAACTGTATTCATTTTGTAGCTCATAGGAAAATAACTATAAACGTAGTAACATACTTATAAACCAAACTGTCATTTCGTGAAACTCTACACACTGTTGTCAAGTTTTCAGGAAGTGACCTTCCGCATTAGTATGGGGACATGCGCCAACTTAGTGCAGCACGGTGGCGTGACCCTTCGCCACTTCAAAAACTTAAAACATGCCGTTCGCATAAAATACATGCAGTAATACATGCACAATGCTGCAATCGGTCACTTCATGAAAACTTAAAAACCACAGTTGACTTAATTACTTTAATTAGAAAACTAGAAAGTTTTGAGGATTAAAACTTGGTGAAATGAAAGATAACAGTATTTGAAGTCCAAATATTGACTAAACTCATTTTAAAAAAAGTTACGATTTTTTTAGCAATCCGTCACTTCGTGAAAACTGCAACGAATTGTCACAGCGACAATTACATCATTATTCTAAAAAATAGGAGACTGTGAAGGGAAGAGGCATTCGGACTAGCTTCTATCATGATCAAAATAAAAAGATGTCCACATTTGAGCATGGTTGGACAGATTTCTTTTCTTCACAAACATATTTTTCTCTTCGGTCATGTTGTTCCTTTGAGGGTCCAGAACCATAGCATTGAGATTTCATCAAGATACATTAACAGCTAAAGTTCAAACAAGCATCAAATGAAACATTTTGAATCCAAAATTTTCAGTGATGGAAGAGACAATAGCCTCACAACATCCCCAACACCCATACATACCATAGAGACCTTTCTCTATGTACATACGCATGTAGGGATGTTGAATTGAGACATCTCAACCCTTGTGACAACACGACACTGACAAAAATCGACCCTCAGACAACTCTACCTAAAAACACCTTTGTGACAACTCGACCCTTGTGACAACTCGATCTTGTGACAACTCGACCCTTGTGACAACCTCGACCCTTGTGACAACTCGACCCTTGTGACAACTCGACCCTTGTGACAACTCTCGACCCTTGTGACAACTCCTCGACCTCTAGACAACTCAACCCTTGTGACAACTCGACCCTTGTGACAACTCGACCTCAAAAACTTAACCCACGAGACAACTCAACCCTTGCAGTGGCGGAATTACTGGGGCCAGGGGCACGTGTCCCCAACCTAAACCCATTCTAGGGCACTGGACCCTGAGAAATAAATCAAAGATTGTATAACGTCCGTAATAAACGTATTTAAAGAACACATGCATTCAATTCAAGTTTCAATGCTTATGCACAAATAAAATGAAAACATGAAAAGCAAAGCTCATCGATCATCGAGAGTTCCATGATCGGGGAACATCTAGCCTTCATTCGAGGGCCAATGCACTGGACTCCCTCCGTATCCTTGGCCCTAGCGCCACATGTACAAAAAAAAGGAGTTTATTTTTCAACTTTTGATCTGCTAATTATTACGATCTAAAATTTTGTGATTAGGTAAGCCTTGCCCAAGCAGACACTTTTGGCATAAAGTTTACTATTGTGAGATGGGTACGTAACTTTGGTGAAATTTAAAGTTTATTTTTTTATTAATTTTTTTAATTTCATAAAAGTGAGATATCCCAGAATAATGGATTTGATGCCAAAAGTGTCTGCTTGGGCAAGGTTACCTAATTACTAAGTTTTAGGTTGCAATAATTAGCAGATCAAAAGTTGAAAAAAAAAAGTCTGTTATTTTTTTTTTAAATGTGCAATTCTTTAGTACCTGATGTTCCGGTTGATTGAAGGATGAAGAAGGGCAAGTATACAGCTAGCGCGGCTGGACAGATGTGGGCAGTAGAACACAAGTCCAGGACCTACCTGTGGATGAGAAACCCAGCTACAGTTAACATTTTCAAGCTTTAAATCCGCCACATCATTTTCTTTAGCTGAACCGAATGTACATGTCATTCAGCTCTGTCACACGCGTGCAATCAATTCCAATGGGCAGAATTGTTTCGTCTGGGTTGTTGTGGGATTTCCTGAATGGCGCCCCATACGGCTGGAATTAATTTTGAACAATAATTTTGTTGCCATCTAAATGGTCGTTCGATAATAATACATAACAGGCTCAATCAAATTGCTATTTCTAAAAAAAAAACGTTTGTTAATTCCAAGGTAAATGAGGGTAATTGCATTAAAACCGCAATTTCTACATTAGAAATTACCCTTGCATATCTTAATAATAATTATGCAGCTATGAGGCGATTCTTGTTTTCCTCAGAGGTCGCATGTTCAAATCACTCACCAATCTAGCTAGTTTTTATTATTCACTCCAAACAATGTATCCCTTTAAAATAATATTTCATAATAACATTGTACAACAATTCAAGAAACATTTTCATTGCCATCTAATGAAAACAAATGGTGCAGCCAGGAGAGGGGGTTTCTTTCAAATGTATAAGTAACTAGGATAGACCTACGTAGCCTATTGGGATGATAAAACAGCGATACATGGACCAATGTGTGACCTTCTCTAGCCTCTGATAGAGGGCGATATTCAGTTTGTGACATCTTATGCATAAGGTCCCGTGCATGCTGTGCGTGTGGTGGGCGCATGGATTAATTTTATATAATAGCTTACTTAATAATAATAAAGATTTGTAGCGCGCTACCTTTGGCTTAGCATTTCTCGGAAAACTTACAAAACTATGGCGTATTACTGGTTGCATAAACTTATCTAAGTCGTGCTTGTTACAGAAATAAAAATTTTAGTGAAATTGTATGATTTAATGGAAAGTTAGTGCTTGTGAAAGTGGAAAAAGTTGTTTAACCACTGATTTTACTAGATACAAATAGTAAGAGATTTACATGACCTCAATTTTTTTTTCAAGAACATCTGTGATTTTATTGTTCTATGCCGTCAACAAGCTGTTGTCTGTGGAAACCAAAATATATGAATGCTTGATTTGCAATGATTTTTAAAGAAATACTGATCCTCAAAATGGATACATTCCTTATAGAAAAGCGAACGAAGACTACTTAATTCGTTTGTGTTTATTTCGACGGTAGTGGAAAATTATTGAGAAAATGAAACATTAATATCATGGTTATGAAAAAGAAATATTTTATTTGACAAAATGTTAACAGCATTTCAAAGTTTTAAAGTACTTTTGCAAAATTTTTACCACCTTCCATTTTATTGGTCTTTCAAGAATATTGATTAAAAGTTTTGAGAGCTCCAAATTATACCATTTTTTTTTTAAATCCAAAAAAATTTTTTTTTTCAAGATTAAAACAATTTTACAACCATCTGGAATAAGATGAAACATGATTCAACTGTTTTCTTCTTGGGTACATTTTCTGTGTCCCCATCAACTTTAACAGTTTGGGGGTGAGTCATTATACCAACATCAATTTTTTGACGACCACAATTCTGTGCGTCTCAAAAAACGGCGCTCCAGACGTCCACGCGTATGATCATGCATTGAAATTCAGCATTTTACAAGAGAATCCTTCACTGAAACACCAAACTGCTAATTTCATTTGTAAGTTACCGTCCAGTTGATTATATAACCTTAGGTGCGTCATTTAGGGTAAATTGAGGATTATAGCTTACTTCGATCATTGTTATTTTAATTAATAATAGTGATACGAAAACAGATCCAACAAAATACTAATAATTTGATTTAACTATATCTATGGCTTCTCACGTGTGAATATACACATTTAATTTAAATATCTTTTTCCATAAACAATTTTCCACAAGCAGCTCTATCTATCTCGACAAAGCTGCACTATTTTGCAGCGGATGTACACACTTGGCCCAGTTTAGGCTGCACGCAACGGTTGCGGAAAAAACAGCAAGCAAAGCGAGCCGAACCAGCGAGGCAGCTGCGAAGCAAGCGGAGGGTGGGGGTGGGGAGGGTCTCGTCTGGTCTCGGTCTCCCCACCGGTCTCCCGACCGTTGGGGAGACAGAGACTGGTCTTGATACCTACAAGGCTGGTGAATGGTTATTATTATACATGGGAGAATGGCATGAGATTTGGTGAATTGGTAATTTGATTACGGCCGAGTGACACCTTCTAATAATTTTTCTCAGTCGGCATTTACAGCCTCAGTTAGTAAATGAAGTATCAAAGGTACTACAACAAGGGTTGGTCCAGAATAAATTATCAGTCGGCAAACCTTGAGTTAAGTGGTTTGTTGACCTCATGTCAGTCGGCAAATTGGCTCCACATCCCCCAAAGAAAATGCCTTCGCTACGCCCCTGATTATATTTGTGCGCATTTTGTCGCACTCATCCAATTGGTATTGCAAATTAAAGGGCAACTTTAACTGACCATGCTAAGACTTACCATAGTGTTTTGTTTTATCAATATGATGGATACTGTTTAAATTCAAAATTGATATTTCTTTTATTGTAAGGTCTTCTGTTTTTTAATTAATTGACGTACGCAAATAAATGGTTGCCCTTGGTAACTGGCTTGCTTGTAGCATTTGATTGTGTTATATGATTTATATCACCAGTTGAATGGATTGTTTTATTACTGGCATATCATCATGCGGGCTTGAAGAAGCTCCATTACTGAACCTGTGGGCTTGCACTGCAAACCGTCTGAGGACATGAAGGGAAATAGGTCCTGGACGCAGGGACGTGCACAGGGTTGTAGAGGGGCAGGGGCTCAGAGTCTGAAAAGGGCAGTGTAATTCCATGCGAGCGCGCGAAGCCCGAGCTAAAAAAAATTAAGGCGTTTTATTTATTAATAAAACGCATAATATGGTTTTAACATTACAATCAGATCAGATTATGTTGATGACTGGTTTTCATTACAATCTGATCTGGTGGTGAGTGAGCTACGTCAAAGGACCAAGTCCACCAAGTCTAATTATCCCTTAAGTCTCGGAGAATTTATCAATAAACGATATCATATCACCCGATATTTTGCACAAGAAAACGGAGCTCACGCCTAGTCGAATGAATCATAAAGCAACCAATAACACAAAACCGAAAATGAACATGTATTGGGGCAAATAGCTTACCTACCTAATGAAGTAAGATTGGTAGAAGTTGTTTAACATAGTAGAAGCTAACCATTGTAAGACATAGGTCTCGATTCTTGGTGAGAACAGGATGTCTGAATTTCGTGCGTTTCAGTGGAAGCAGCGTGTGCCATCAAGTTTGACGTATAGAAGTGCGCGGCCTATGCGTGAAACGAATCCTAGTTTCGTGAGGGGCACTGCATGCAGGCCGTGCACAAATAGAATAGTGAAAGTGCATCATATCTTGGCGACCTAATATTTTATTTCGGTACATTTTATTCTATCCTGACATCGCTTTCAACTGAGGCAGGGCAGTTCTATGCGCAACAGGAACTTAATAATTCTTTCAAAAACAAAAAAAAAAAAAAACCTTACAGGCTAAAGGGCACATTATAAGGCTAAAAAGGGCAGGGTATAGCTCCAAGCAACCCCTTTTTGGGGACCCTATAGATGCACACATCGTGCCTATAACTTGGACGGCAGATCTTTTGTTCTTCGTTGTCCTCCTGGGAAGACATCGTGCACAAAAGCCAGTCATTAATCGTGTCCAACTCATTAGAAGAACAATAGAGGTCCTCAGACCTCTATTATGAAATGAGAGGGGTGTTTGTGTGTGTATATCTCTGTACAGGATAGCCCTTACCTCAAAAAGTCCTCCACAGATTCTGGATGAAATTTGAAGCTAAATATGTTGAAGTTTGCTATTGACCAACATTGAGTAAAATTTTCTTGAAGATCCGATTTTAGGAAAGCGTATTTTAGGTCAATATCTATCGCGGACCAGTGAGTTAATATAAATAGAACCAATTGGTGCGCAAACTGACCTATTTACTCATAATCTAATGTTTTCGAAAAGTTTCAAGAATCCTTAGCGGCTCAGTGGGTAAGATGTACGGTTGTCACGTCCGAGACCCTGGTTTTGAATCCTGAGGATTTTTTTACAAAAATTTGCTATGTACGATTCGAGCATAAATCTAATAGGGTAATCGAATACTGAGGATTTATTTTTATTTTTAATTTTATATTATTAATCTACGAGTTCGCTTTAATCAAATAGGGTAATCGAATTTTTTTCTCTGCTGAATTTCTTAGCCCAGCTCTACTTGGCGAGGTTTGCGTTCTAAGAGTCATTTTTCTGGTTTACATTATGCACTGCTGGTGATGTGAAACCATTATGGCTAATCTTCATGTAGATGCAAACAGTATGTATGTATATTAAGGGAAGGCTCAGTTGAGAAGATTAGCAAAAGAGCTAAATATAATTATTGCAAATTAAATTTTCTTCTTCATTTTGTGTAACTAAGTTAACATGAATGATGATGACGATACATAATAATACAGCAGGTGTCGTTGTCACTCGATGGTTTCCAGATAATTTATCCTCATTGGGAGAATAGGGTTTCAATCGGGATCGTCCTGATCGGATAGGGTGGTTGACATCTTGACACGTTGACACCATGAAACTATAATATATTGATCATGAAATGGGCCTCTACTGCAGACCATAATTATTATTAACAACAACAAATTTATCCTTGAGAGGCATGGGATATAGATGACTAATGTCGAGAAGGATCAAATGCAGCACTATCCAATACTTGTACACTATTGGCAATAGAAAGAAAAGGTTTACCAGTTCTGAAAGTATGTTTGGTGTAACGTCAATTGTATTAACATAAAGTGAATTCGACTTGTAGCATTTCTATGTGTAGACTAATTTTAAACGTGATAAGGTTATGAAGTGGTTTTATCTAAATAAGACATACGCGCCTGCTGCAACATAGCTGGACTTTTAAATTCTCAAACTGGATTTGGATACCAATGTATCAGGTTGGTGATCACGACTGGGGTGAAAGAGCGTGTTTTTAGAATTTGAACATTTGTGTGACATTTTGTACATCTCCACTCAACCAATTTCTAATGCAAAAACACAACAGACTGAATGGATGAATTCCTGTAGCAACGATAAGTGTTTTGTTGTATCATATGATGGATACTGTTTGAATTAGATATTGATACCTCTTTATTACTATGGTCTTCTGTTTATCAACTGACGCAATGGTTGCCCTTGGTAACTGGCTGGCTTACGAACATTTTGATTTATAATAGCGACCCGCTCCATCGAACAAATGAGGAAATGTCCGCCAACACATGTTTCCTTTGTAATGAATTCCAAAGTTCACAAAACGTGCATGACCGCATTCTAACATTATCAATTTATCACATCCTAACACACAGGAATGAAATGAACCCCGAAAATGAATGTTGGTATCATCAGAAATAGCCCATTGTGTTTCAGGTTTGCGTTGATATCCATAGTATCCAAATGTGGGAACTTGGGGAACATTCCTTATTTCGATGAAGTGGCAGATCAATATTATGGATTTATATCACCAGTTTAATAGGATTGTGTTATTAATGGCATGAGTCATCAAGGCTAAGGCTGCTTGCTCCAGAAAGATCCATTACCGGGAATTAGCCATAATTAGTGTTGTTCTGTACTGTTGGTGTTGTGGAAAACCATTATGCATACAAATAAGGAAACTGTATCTCATGTCGACGTATTCAGATTATGCATGTATATTGTGTAAAAGTCAAATTAAACTGAGAATATTAAGCAAGGGGCCAAATTAATTATTCAGTCCAAATCATTTGCGGAACTATTTTATAGTGTCGCGTGGCACATACGAACCTACTGTTGGCACTAAAAACCAATGATTCTTCGAAATATAATTTCATAGAGAATTTATATATGACGAGTAACGTGGTGTTCTTTGAAAACCGAATTTGATGAGAGATGATATTTCACAAATAGTCGCGAATATATGATTACTATGGTAGGAGAGAGTGTACCGAAATGAATTTCAATCTAATTTGGCACGTTTTACTTTTAAACAAAAGCTTCTAGCGACTATTGTGTGAAATATCTCTTTCGAATTATTTTGTATCTCTTTAAGAATAGGAAAATTATCAACTGCCAATAGTATAAAACACGTAAATATGTATAATTATTTATGATGTGGGCTATGTTGGTCTCTGAAGAACAGGTGGTGACGATAACTCGGCCTTTCATTCACAGAATACTTCTTCTTATTCTCCTGAGGACGATCAGAGACACTGATCGAACATCGAGTTGTACCCAGTTCTTTTTCAGAACTACTCATTACCAATAGAGAGAATTTCACATGGTGTCACCGGCACTAGTCTTACTCAGAATAGCTTGTTACGTCCTAACTATGCTGTCCCAAACCTGTAGTTGTACGATGCTGTAGCTGGGACGTGACAAACCGATCGTCTTCAGGAGAATGTCGTTGAACCAGTGCAGGGTGCAGTCCATATGCATGCAGGCAGTGGCGTAGCCAGGATTTCAGAGTGGGAAAACATTTTTTTGCAAATTTATACCGACAAAAAAGTCAAATTTAAACCCGAAAATTATGTCAAAACATATCCTCCCGACTACGCCACTGCATGCAGGTCGTCAGTCAATGGAGACTGGATCTTCTGAAGGAGGCCAATGGCAGCACCTAAAACTGAAGTGTTAAATGTAACCCTTTGTGGCGTAGTATTCTGTTCAACCCTTCGCGTTAAGTAAAGGCAAGTCTAATCTCGTAGTGTCACACCAATACCCCAAGCTGCGTAATCCCAACACTTTCGTGGTGTTGAATCTAACCATTCGCCGAGCGACGGTAACACTTTCCTGGTGTGTCGTATTCATTTTCTTAGGGTGCGTTCGAGAGCTCGAGTTGACCTGAGTGAGCCTTCCGATGAGCCCAAAGCAAGAGTTAAACGAACGACATACGCACTCTTGTGATGGTGGTATTAATGCTGTCACCATAAAATGATCGGCGACATTTAATTTTATTACCTTATTAAATATTCGGACGATGTAAAAAAAAACCAACGTACAACCAAAACGCCTTTAACTGTATTGAACTTGTTAGTGTTGTAGTTATTCATACCAGCCAGCTACGGAAATTGTACTTCGTCCTAATGGGGGGTATCAATAGTGTCGAGGACGTCACGATCTGAGTAACCTGTTCTCCTCGAGTCGGCCCGACAATGACGCCAGAGTTAACGAAAGTAGTGCGAGCGAAGGGCGCGCGCAGACCATCACTCCACAATGTACTTCTTTGCATGATCGATAATGAGGCATGGCGGCCATACCATTGATCCAAGCAAAATCAAGGCAAAATATAGCCTTCACTTTCTAGTTCTATTTTATGAAATAGGTGAGTGTTGAAGTAAATGTATGCTAATGAATCATTAGCCACTGTATATATTCTGTGTCTGTTTTGGACAGAAGTATTTTATGACGGTTCCCCGATGTTATTTGGATTTTCAAACCGATTTTCTTGAATATTCTGCAGCTTTTTTTCTTCAAAATTGCCACCAGACTCATTTTTCAAGGTGGCGGCCACTTGAAGTAATCTAATTTAGTAATGGTTTAGCCTGGTTTATTCAGTGTAAACTGTAAATATTTACAGTAATATGGAAAATATTTACAGTTTACACTGGGCCTAGGCCAGGTTCAGGATCACAAATATGCATGACTACGCATTTAAATAGGCTCTAGCTAGGATGATCTTGAGTCGTTGCTGTTTTCACATGTTTATGTGAAACATAACGATCCTCCTAGGCTAGCTAAATAGCTTTCTGGCCATCTAAATTTCATCACCAATAGTTTTACCCGGAGTTATTTTACATATGGACGTAATTTAAATGTAATTAGTGTAATTTGATACTGTAATTTGATACCTAAACATCAATGTCAGGTGGAAATTATTAATAAATTTTGCATCTTGTGCCAATTGAAGAGAGTAAGCAATGTGTGTTACAGACTTACTGAGTGTGAATATTGAGGGATGTAATGTTGAATACCTATAATGCATTGCAGCTTTCATATCCAAATATAAACGTATGTTTATCGTGCCTCAGAATAAATATCAATAACCCACAGTTGAAATATAACAAGGATAAAACAAAAGTGTCTGTTATGTCAGTATGTCGGGGCATAATAATATTACCCATAATGGTTTAAAACCCCTGTTTATATATGTGTAACCCGGAGCTGGCACACCCAGAATAATACACAGAATGCAAGTAAGGATACCGTGGACCAATGAACTTTAATGAAATCAACAAACTAGAGAACTACAACCCAAAAATGAAAACGTAAACTGAAACCAAACACACACACAAAATAAACCCTGTTAAAACAAACAGAAAAAATAACAACTTTAAATCAGCACAAAATACGGTTCACCCATGTCTCTATATCAATCTAATTGAATTATTCAGTTAACCACAAGTTTTTAATACAAAATGGTGTTATAATAAAATGAAATGGAAGAATTAAGGCAATTAATAATAATTATGATAAACAATAATAAAGGCTCGACAAAAACATCATACCAGGACCCAACAGCCATTTACGTTAAGTAGCGATCCCCTGGATCCCTTGGTAAGAACCCATAAAACCAATCAACGGAATAACTAATGGGCCATAAACATACCCCAACCAGCGACAACGGGTCTACAGATCACGGACCCACCATTTCCGGCAATTCACATAAAAACTATAGTCTCTGGCCAAACAACCTTCTGCGGCTGTCATCAGCAGGTGGACGATGGTCTAAAATGAAGTGACCATTACAATAATATGCTAAAACACAACCAAAAAACCATGTACAGTACGCTCAAGTTCTGCGGTCATCATCTATGCATGTAATGACAAGAAATATGCCGATGTTCATGACGGACTGCATGTAATGCCTCTACAAAACGGCGAACTTCCATCGTTCATAACTTAAAAAGCAAATACATTCTGTAACCATAACTCGGGAGGACCAGATTATTCCAACCGACTGTACGAACGACTGAATTACAGCCGAAAAGAATTCTATCACTCTCCAACCCAAACCAACTTATCGCACTTAAAATATCTTCAAATACTAAAACACATAACTATTAATCCATATGCTCTCCTGTCTTCCGAAAATATTATTTGTTTAATTTCTCCCAAACATCCTGCAACACCATTTATTGACATCAATTGCGACAAATTATAAAAGTCTGCCATCACTATACAGTGACAACACTGACAGCTCCTGTAAAGCGATTCTATCCAATACGCCCGTCAGATAACCACAATCCCAAACAAAGCTAGCTCTCTCCACAGTTATTTCGAGTTAAGTTCACCCTGAATGGAAGTTATTTTCTTCCATTAATCTTCGCGCAACCACGTCACTGAGACGCATACCAAGTTATCGTAACTTTTCCCACTGCCAATTATCGAACTAGCTGGTGCTGTGGTCGACTTGACGTCGATTCCCAAAGCTCACCGAACACTTATAGAATTTGTCTCGACACCAAAAAGAAAAATGTTTCTTTACTTAAACTTATTCTTCCTACTAAACTCTGGGTGTATAAAGACAATTTCCAGTGAAAATAAAATTTAAAAATAAGTAAAATGTATCATTTACCTGTATCAGACATGTACCGTAATAGTCGAAGAACATCCCGACACAAAGGCGAAACCACAATGTAAGGTTTCACTTGACAGATTCGCCCTTCGCAACCGCCGTCACCAGCAGCGCGTTGGCAAGTGCCAGCCAGGCTCTAAATCGCCGTACCTGCTGCAACTTCAAAAAATTGCCACAGGGCTAGACAAGGACGTAGGTGTTATAGCCTCAGTGGTATAAGACTCTAGCTTTACCGTTTTATAACTCGGACTGAACATTCCAAATGTAACACGAGAATGCAATAATAACACTACATAGCTAATATTAAGCAAACAGATACAAAACGCACAACTACAAAAGGACATTCCTTCAACGTTGGTGTCCATATTATAACCGACATGGTTGTATATTCCCCGGTTTCATATAACAAAAATCTTAATTTACAACATTGATACAACACAATGTATCGCTATATCGTTATTGTACTTGGTTACATATGACTCAGATTAACAGCTTTACGGTACGTTTTTTCCTAAAAATCAAAACTTTTATTGATTGATTTTTTTCTCAAGGCATTGTCAACATGTGAAATTGTAAAGTAATGTATGATGTTGTAAATAAGATGTTACCACTCTGTCTTAAATTACATGTTGAATAAATCTGTAACTGCAGCATGTACATAGATTATGATAGCATTTGATATTTCGTCCTTTCAAGTTGGAACAAGTATCGATATTTACTGCAACGTAAGAATGCCAGAGGAGTCAACCATACCTCCTTGCTCTGGCCCTGGGACAACCTATATTGTGTGGTCATTATTCTGGACAATGAAGCAATCCCGTGTGACAAGATAACAAGTCAGTATACCGTATTCGTTGCACTATACGTCTTCAACTCGAGTACCCACCATTGCTGTATTGTTTGTCTCCGTGTCAGATCACCAATAGCGAACCTCACCTCTTCAAATTGGTTCATTTGGCTTATGGGGTACTTTTGGCCGAAAAGCTGAAATTTCAAGTTTTAGCCCTGTTGGACCAATGGTTTTGGTGCTATTGGCCACCATTTATTGTGTGATTTTTGGCCAAAATGGGCGTGACTGCCATTTTTCAATGACACTATCTCCCAACCAGTGAGCCAAATTTATGATATTTGTTATCTTTTTTGGAAAGGTAATTGTGTAAGGAATGTTAATATGTTTTAGGTAGAGCACTTGAAGTTTGGTGACCTTTGACCTTTATTTTGACCTTATAGATTTACGTGATTCTTGAGTTGAACTTGATGAAAAATTATAACCCAACATGTTCTCTGCAAAATATCAAAAAATTGGAGGTATAGGCGTTTTGTTTGCTTTCCAGCTCTTCTCAAAGTTGGCATACCTGATGCAAAACGTGATATTCCTATGCAATAATTATATATGTACATGTACATGTTACATGACATTCCAAAACATATGACCAGCTTCACACTCTTAATATAATACTGTACATGTATGTGAAAATTGTTCCTTGATTCTTTTTAAATAGGTTGTTATTTCAGGAAATTGATCAACGACCTGAAGAAGACACAATTCCCAAATTTAGGTGAATTGATGTCTTCTGGGAATTTAATTCTTCTTTTTGAATGAAATTTGTCTGGGAATCTCAAATACTGTTATTTCTTAAGGTAAAATTGATCATTGAAAACATGGTTAATTATACACTAGGATCATTTAGATTGCTATCATGGTTATTAAGCACCTTTAAAATACATGTAGTTACATCTATTCTCAATCAGGTTGCAAACAAAGACAACATACTGGCTGGGAACTTGATCTTCACACATGTATTATAGCACATGTACACGTATAGATTCAACATTTTTGCATCAAGTATGCAAACTTGAAAAGAGCTGGAAAGCAAACGAAAAATATTATACCTCCCAAACTTCGATATTTTGCAGAGAACATGTTGAGTTATAATTTTCACCCGTTCAACTCAAGGTCACGTGATCCAAGGTCAAAGTAAAGGTCAAAGTAAAGGTCAAAGGTTATCAAACTTCAAATTGTTTTACATAAACACACGGCAAATTTGGACTCATACAATTATCTTCCAAAGATACCAAATAACAAATTTGGCTCACTGGTTAGGGAGATCAGGTCATTTGAAAATGGCGGTGGGCTGTAGCACGAAAACCGTTGGTCCGACAGAGCTAAAACTTGAAATTTCAGCTTTTTCAGCTAAAATACCCCATAAACCAAAAATGAACCAATTTGAAGGGCAATAGTTTAAATTCATTTTGGGGGTGATTTGACATGGAATGACCCATATGGCTTTCTTTTATATTCTAAGTTGTGCGTTTTTGGTCATTGTCTTTGAAAGAGCGCATGTCTAAAAGTTGGATTCATCAACAATTAATCAAGCAGTAGGCCCTATATTCTTGAAATCTTTGAAGCAGTTTCTGGGGTGGGATGTACCCATGGAATGAAAGTAAATGGACACTTATATTTACTGCAGCGATTTATAATTGTTCTCTCAACATCTCTTTAGGTGTTCAGTTAAAAATATTTTTGTTTAAATATTTGTATCATGAAAACATCACAAATTTAAAAATATCATCAAAAATCAAAATGCTGATATTCTGGCAGGAGACATCAAATGCTTGTCAAAGCTTTTAAATGAGAGACAAAAACCTATTAAAATATGCCTCAGAAAATTGGATGATAAATGTGTGATTTAAAAATCCATCTTTATGAGATAAATGCAAATACCTCAGCAGGGTTAATCTCTAGAACCTCTAAGCAATTTGCACCAATCTTATTATGTTTAAAACACTCCACAGTGAACTATTAATGTAAGTAAAGGATATTATGGAAAATTCGAATTAAATAATTTTTTCGATATTTTATAATCTCATATCTTCTCCTTGGTTGAGATGTTTTTAAATTCTTCACCAAAAGTTCTAGAATTATTGGTCTATAATGAAAACTGGTTTGGGATCGTTACTACAAGAATAACAAATTCTATCTGTTAATGATATTTTCGAAATTGTGATATTTGCATGATACAGATTTTGCCTTCTGCTATATCAATGGAAGATGCTAACTTTTTTAAACATGTATGTATACACATACATTTCAAAAGCTCTTGTACATTATTCTTATGTAAATGTTAACCTCGATGCGTAAAGTTTACTGTAGGATTAAGACCGATGGGATTGTGGTCAATGGGCGAGAGTTGACCAAGCCAAGTTATGATGTCCTTCATCGCCTGTATTAAATCCCAGAAGTCTTAATCCTACGGTAAAGACCAACATCAAATTTTTATTCCCATTCATAAATGCTTTTTTTCATGTTAAAGTTAAATGTACCAAATCAGTGACTTTTGCTGCACACATTCTTATTTCATATCACTGGAAGATGCTGGAATTTGATTTTTTTTTTTTTAACACGTATGTTCACACATACATTTCAAAGCTTTGTAAATTATTCTTATGTAAATGTTAACTTGCAAATGTAGCCAGGCCACCTTATTATTTAATAATAATAATAATAATAATCATCATTTGCATAGCGCCTACATTAGAAGGTACCACAGCGCTTTTACAACATAAGCATCAATGACAAATTAAATACAATAAACAAAATACAATTTACAACAAACTAGAATGGAATTTACGTGAGGCAGATGCGTTTTAACTTTTTCTTTTAAATCTCATAAGGGAAGTAGCATGGACGGATATTGTGAGGAAGATTGTCCCAGAGTGTAGAAGGCAGCATAAAAACCTTTATTTGCGGCGACAAAATGAGTTCTTGGTTTGGAAAAGAATTCCCAGTATCCAAGCTCGAACGAAGCCTTACCCTGCCGGGCCTATACCTAAAAATAATATCCTCAATGTATGAGGGAGCATAAACTGGTAAAATATTTAAAAACGAAACCAAAAATCTTGAATTCACCTGTTCCATGACAGAAGCCAACGTAATTCTGGGAAGATAATGAGAGTATGACTGTATTTAGGCGCATTAAAATAAGTTTAGCGGCGCGATTTTGAAGGCGCTAAAGACGATTAATTTCCTTTTGAAGTGCCACAGAAGTGAGTTTGAATAGTCGAGCTGGAAGTGACGAGTGCGCGAACAGCATGATGACATGTTACATCATCAATGAACATCCGGGAACACGGGATAAATTTCTCAGATGAAAATTCAAGCTACGGACATAATGATATGGATGAGACATACTGAGAGAGCTATCAAATTCAACACCGTGACAGCACATGAGGACGAGAGTTGATAATCGTCGCTAACGAAGTAAACGTCGAAAGACAATTTTAAAACTCTGGGATTTGCAACAATAATAAATTCTTGTCTCCGGTCGTTATTCAGACATAACATATTTTGAGACATCCAACCACCGACTTCATCAATATATTTTGTTAAAAATGATAGAGCTCTTTTCAGCCACCTGGGACACGAGGATCAAAAGATATATACAGTTAACGTCCGACAAAAATAAGTAATTCATCATTATAACGTTTAATGATGTCAGCACTGGTGGGCATAAAAGAGAAAAGTTTTGGTCCCACATAGAATCCTTGTGGCAAACCCAAAAATCAAGAATTTTGTGGTTCAGAATATACATTATACACTTTTAATTCTACAAGTACGCTTAAAAGATAGGATTGGGAAACCCAGTTTAAAAATATTGCCATTAAACCATACACAGTAGACAACCTTGCAAAAGAACGGTATGATCAAAAATAGAGTCAGCAGCTGACAGATCCAACAACAGGAAGACAGCCCGGTGATTGTCAATCGCATAAACCAAATCACTCTTGACCAGTAAGGCCGTCTCCTGTGCTGTGGCCCGGACCTGTAGGCTGGATTGAAACCTTTTGATGTAAGTCATATGTACAAACAGTCAGAAACACAAGCAAGAGCAACCTTTTCAATGATTTTGGGAAACAAACATAATATTAGAAACAGGGCGATAATTTTAAAGAATCCTTATCAAGAGTTTGCTCTTGATAAGAGGTGTCATAACTGGCACTTTTTAAGGCTTTGAAATCCTGCCCGTAGAAAGCGAACCACGATAATGGAGACGAGCGGAGCAAGAAGAGGCTGAATATTGTCCTTCAGGATTATGTGGGATAGGATCCAGATCGCAGGATTTATTAGAGGATTTTTTGGACAATTTTTAATATGTCATCCTCGCTAACTGGTGTAAAATCAAACATCCCAGGAGGTGTCAGCTGTGATCATCATTAGCAAGTGCAGAGTGGTATGATCAGATGGTAAACACTATGATTGTTGGCAGATTCAATCCGCCCCTAATAGCAATAATTTTGTTTTAAAGAAAATACTGAATTTTTTCAGACAAGTCACCATGGATTGAGTATGAGGAAGAGATTTGTTGTTACGATTAAGCAGCACATTGACTGTTCTGAAAACAGTTTTGTATCTGTTGAAAGTTGATCAGTAATATCGGAATTTTTCTTTACGCACCATTTGGAAAAAAAACATGAATTTTGTTCAAGATACTGATTATGATCACAGTGGACATTGGATTTGTTCCCATCATCAAGTTTACGCCGCTCTCATGGCTGCAAGATGAAGTTCGCGGGTGTACCGTTGGTTTAGATTTAAAATGTATGGGTACGTGTCACACCAGAGATGGTGCGACGATCAAGACATCAATAAGAGTATTATTATAATAATCAACTTGCTCATTAAGATCGTCATCATATGGGGAAAAACTCAAAAGCTCAGTAAGATTACTAGAATGCCTCATGATCAAGACTACGATAATTACGCGAGAGTTTGGGAAACAATAATGTGGTTTAGGTTTACAAAAGTCAATATCAGCATTTATGACAAAATGGTCCGAGTTAAGAATAATAAGAACTTGGCGATTCTTTATGATTGAATCTTCCGGTCGTGAGATGAGCAGGTCCGTTGCATGTCCACGTTGATGAGTGGCTTCAGTGACGTGCTGTTGAGACCCATATCAAAGGAGTAAAAGAAAATGTGAGGCATCCCAATTTATTTGGAATATCCACATGAATATTAAAGTCTCCACACAGAACGAGTTTCCCCAGGAGAAGACATATCTCGATAAGAACTCGTCAAATTCTTGTAGGAAAGCAGAAGTCTTGTATTCATTCTCTTGTGAAGATGGTGGACGATATAAAATTACAAAACACTCTGTTTTTGGGATCCATGACGGAAGCAACTAAACGTGGATAAGTTAAAAATCAATGTTGGTCAAAGATAAGTTCAGAGAGGATCTGAACACAATAGCAATGCCACCATGCGGATCGTTACCTGCGGGGACACATTTAAAATGCATAACCAGGGTGGTGTATCCGATATAATGACGGGTCATCACTACGAAGCCAGGTCTCTGTCACAAGCTATTTTTTGATGTCAACACTTAACCAAAACATTAGGAATTTAATTTCTGAGAATTTGGACATGGAACTGTTATTTTCCCCAAAAGACCAGGGGGGCCAAAAACAAGATTCATTTGAAAAAAAGAGATCTGAATTCAAAATTATAATTTAAATATTAAAATCCATATAATAAAACATAATATAAATTTTTGGGGAGAATTATTAAAGACTGATTAAAATGTATTTCCCAAGAGAGCAGCTGTTCTCGCACAACCTTCTGGAAATTGAAGTTCAAAAGGGATTACAACTTCCCAAAACTTATTGGGTTTTGAATGTTTAAAAACCCAATTTATTTAAAAATTTTCCAAAAAAGAAATTTTTTTGGGGCATTAATTAAAAATAGCAAAATTTTTAGAGGGTTCCCCCTTTGTATTGCAATCGTTTATGTTGAAATTGCCAATTTAAAATATCCAAATTTAAACTGAATTTCAAAAAAAATTTAAAACATTGAAATTACCTTTAAAAATTTTTAAAAGTCAAGGAAACCCTTTTGGGGGACTTGAAAAATGGCTCAAAAAAATTTTTATTTTTGTGGAAACAACCGCAAAGGGTCGGCTTCTGTAAATTTCTTTTTCAGGAGGTTTCAGCCTTTGCCAGAACCCAGACTATTTTGTTCGGTATTGTTGTGCTTGTAACGGTAATTTAATCTCAAACAAAATGACAATAAAACTAACAACATCATATAAACTATTTGTCAACGTGAGAAATGAAATCAATAACGGAAGTCTTTTTTGACAGGATAATTTAGTGTTTTTACGTTTTTCCGCCTGCTGTCGGCTCGTATTATATGAGAGGTTTCGCTCTACCGAGAACAGATTGAATTTTAAGCGGTTTTGTTCGGTGTTGTGCTTGTAACGGTAATTATCTCAAACAAAATGACAATAAAACTACTGAATATCATATAAATCATTTGCCAACGTGAGATATGAAATCAATAAATTTGAGAGGTTTCAGCCTTCTACTGAGAAAAAGACTATTGAATTTTAAACGTTTGTTTACTATTGCAATTTGGATACTGTAAACAATTAAATTCAACAATATGTGTGTGTGTGGATTAATATTTGGGATATTAAGGTATAAAAGTAAAGGTTAGGATTCTTATTGGTCAATGTGACTCTGTTATTAAAACAAGAATCAAGTTGTCAGGTGATGAAGTTCAAGCCTTTAAAACGTCTGCTGTAAAACGCGATGCGCGCGCATGAGCCTTCAAAAGGCTTCATGTCCAAAAAGAGTTTTATGAATCAAAGTTCGATGCGCGGTTTTTATCATAGTTACACCTCTGACGCCACAATCCCAGAGGTCTTAAAACGAGGTAAAGACCAAGGATCAAACTTTGGGTTCCCAAACTGTTCGTATTTATGAATGTTTTGTAAAATAAAAATTTGAAATTTGAAATTTGAAATTTGAAATTGAGATTTAAATTTTCATGGTATTTGGTGTTTTATTATTCATGTGATTTTTCGGGCTTTTGCTCACCAAATGAATGAATAAAGTTTGAACGTTCTTAAAAGTTGGTATCAAAATTCTGTGACTTTTTGTTACCACATTAAAAACAAAATCATTTGCCTCATATCAATGCTGAATTGGTTTTTTTTTTAAACATGTATGTTCACATACATTTCCAAAAAACCTTGTACATTATTCTTATGTAAATGTTGCTATTAGGCTACCTTTTAATATTAAGTGCAGTTCTTGATGCTCGGTTCTTTTGTCAGATTACACCTCTCTGGACTAGGCCAATCCCAGAGGTCTGGTCTGAGGCAGGTAAAGACCATGATCAAACTTAGTTCCCCAAACTGTCTTGGGTATTTATGAAATGTTGTAAAATAAGATTTGAAATTTGAAAATTGATTTGTAATTTCATTGTATTTTAAAAGTTGTCATTCATGTGATTTGGCCTTTTGGTCACCAAATGAATGAATAAAGTTTGAACATTCTTTACATAATATGTTTATCTTTACTTTATTCTTCCTGTGCTAAGGTCAGACATAAAGTTTGTAAAAATATGTCATGAACTTCATCAATGGCCTTGGGATCTATGAATAGACCTTTATCATGTGGTGCATCCATTCGTTTTACTTCCATTCAAAGCAGTGTAAACCAAACTGAGGCTGGAAGGGCAAGTAGTCCAGACTTTCTGTGTTATGACACTGGTGTTATCTTTTTCCCAATGGCAGGAAGGTGACCAAGATGGTTGTTGAGATAAAATTAGTACATCCGAGCTTATACGGTTGGCCTAACCCAAAGAAAGAGTTGAGCCAACCCAAGAAAGTGCTGAGGCAACACCTTGAAGGAGAAACCTACCCCAGAATGTGTTCAAGTAGCCCTTGGAAGAGTTGAAATAACCCCAGAATGTGTTGCCAGCACCTGGAAGGAGAACCTACCCCTAGAATGTGTCTAATTAGCCTGAAGAGTTGAAAACAACCCCTAGAATGTGTTGAATCAGCCTCAGAAGTGTTAAACTAACATTTTTTAGGTTAGTACAACCCTGTCAAGAGGGATCCTACCCTGAAAGTGTTGTAGCTAATTTTATAAAAGGGTTATATCTGTGTTACAAAGTGTTAGGGGGTGTAACACGTCATGGGGTGTTTCACAACACCAGAGGAAGTAGTCCTCCTCGCATTCTCTCTCTTTTCGTAAGTGTTAAAATGACACTTCAAGAGTTACTTTAACATTCAGTTTTTAGAGGTGTATATGCTCAATGACCTGTGTCATTGGGGAAAACAGGATTGGACAGGGTATGGGTGGGGGTGGAGTTTTGAGTTAGGTGGGGGCGTGATATAGAAGAACATGGAAATAGAGGATCCGTTGGTTGGGGAGAAGGGGACGCCAGATGTCACCGGGCAGAAGTTAATGTCTTGATGAACAGTGTGGGGCTTGAGGATTTTGATGCACCCCCTGATGCGTCTGGAACAATACAAAGTTATGCTTCTGTTGCAAACTTGGTCTGTAAATGTGGTGAGTGTTTAACGATGGCTACGTGCACAGTGTGCTCGAGTGTTCTGGTGCATTGGCGTGATCCAGAAGCAAGGGCTGTAGCCCCGCCTTAAAAATCGTTAAAAAAATATATATAAAAAATTATAAGAGGAGAAAGAGAGAGAGGGGGAGGAGGGGAGAACGCAATTCCCATTCCCACAGTGTGCTTTGTTTTTCTCTCCCTTGATTATTTCATTGTAATTTTGTAGTACGGCAACAATTGTTTTTGATTCTCAGCCCCCTAAAAATGTTCTGGACCGCCCATGTGGTGGGGATCACAAGCAGGTCACAGGCGTCCTGGTACCGCTGCCCTTTCAGGCAAAATTACCACTCAACGATAATTTCCTGCGTCACTGCACCACTAGTCTACTTAATTATCCTCTTCACCATGCAAAGCTGCAAGTTTACCTGTTCCTGGCACATGATGCACGAAGCTTGGATCCCATAATTACAGGCCGTTTATCAAAGGGATGTGAGGGTTGGGTGACATCGTCGATGTTTTCTAAAAACAATCAAATCAAACCGTTATTTATTACGCATTAACAGCATACTTTACTTATTTATTGGTTTTATGGCAAAAATACATTAGAATCATCTCTGCACAATGCACGTGGCTGATATATTGTAACGTTTCTCATGCATTTTGTGTACATTCTTGCATTTTACTAGGATCCAATAACCTCCTTTATCGTGTTTACACACACAGAGGCAAGTATACAGAGTCAAGATATTGACAATTGCTGGAATTAAGAGTAAAGAAAATTGTCTACCCTGAGCGCTTGACAACCCCAAAATGTTTAAAAAAATTTAACTCAGTCTATACTAATTATGTCCGATGATGATTTTGATTGCAGATATCCGTCTGTTAAAAAGTAAGCAATTTTAACAGTTTTCCATATAGTCCAAACGAAATTCACTGTGTTTAATCTGTCTCTATTGAAAACTGCGCGAATTGATAAACAGTTACGATTGTCAGTGATGGCGGCGAGTTTATTCACATTTCAAAAATAGTAGCAGCTTTTCTTTTTCACAAACTTGCGACTTTCGTTTTTCACGTCTCCTGTCGTTCAACTGGCAGGTCATGTTCCCGCGGCTTGCAACACGCATCGTTGAAGCGAGTGGCATTGAGGTCGCCCGGCACGCTGGAACCGCACGCGATGACACCCCTTTGATGGGTAACCCTTTGATGTCATGACCGGTCAGACACTGGCTCAAGATGCGACCTTGTTGTCGGTGAGTACGCAGTAAGCTGAATTCCAGAGGTCTCGCAGATGCATGGTATTTGTCGATGATGGCTTGTCAAACCAGCTACCATCCTTTTTCATTCTGCAACAAAAGTCGCTTATATTGTTTCAAGCAGTAATTCGGGTTGATCTGTTCCCCCATAGAATTAATTCTCTGTGGCCGTCATGCTCAGTGCAGTTCCATTCGCATCTGCACCTTTATCATTGCGATAACCAACCAGAATTCATGTTGATCTGATACACCCTGCTTGACGAAACTCCAGACAGCATCTTGCCCATCTGGAGGCAGGCACCGCCAAGCCACCACCGAGATCACGGCATGCCTTGGCTGCCTCGTCCCACGTCACGTTCTGTTGTATCACGATGATAACAAGATTTGCCAACTTGTTTCACCAGGGCGGCATTCATTCATTCATTTGGTTTTCCTGCAATGGAACTGAGCCCTTTGGGTGGTCTGCTTGGCCTGCCGTAGCGGTTTTCAAGCATCGCTTGAACAACTTCCGTCTGACAAATTTTTTGTAAACTTGTTGACTAGATAAACCCAAAAGTTTACAATTTTGTTTCGAATTTGGTTTTAAATTTTCGTTGATCTGCAAAGAACATTTTCTTTCTGTATGCTGCTGTTTTTGCCTCGATGATGTGCGCGTGAAAATGCGGGAAAAAGGTAACTTGACAGTAAACAGCCAAAGAGAAACGTGTCCGTGCGCCATTCTTGAAAGAGTCTGAAGAGTGTCTTGGTTGTACAGCGCCGAACGAGGTGTGGCTTTATAATGATAAGATCAGTGGTCGTACCCAAAACAGGCTCGCTGTCTGTATAAACTCGATACCATGGCAACTATACTAACACATGGCGACACTGTTGCATCTTCCACGCATGACAATCTCGGTGTAATCATTAAATGAGCGGAAACGCTAAGGAGCTTTTTTGTCACCATTATGGCATAATGCACGTTGTCTCGCATATTTTGCGACACAAATTAATTTCGAACACTCTAATAAAGGTTGATAAGCTAGAACTAAATCAATAATGTATCTAACGGTTAGGGGTTAGGATTAGTGCATAGGGTTTGGTTTATGATACATATGTTAGTTAGGATTTTGATCCTGCTACACTGAAATAAACGTTTCTATGGGTCAGAATGAAACTCTGTTTCTATCATTTCGGACTGCATTTGCAAAGGGATTAAATCAAATTATCTATTTAAAAATATTCTACCGTTTATGAAGAAGCTTATAAGGGTTAGAGTTAGGGTTAGGGAGAAGTATAGAGAGAATCATCCCCCCTCCCCACTGTATGTGCATTATTTGTGTATGTTCATTTTGTGCATTCCTTCAGTGGTCTTCATGTATGTGGAGTAATAAAATGGTGCACAGTGGCTGCACTAATTGGTTAGGGCACCAATGTGGGCCAACCAGTCTCTATCCAGTCAGTACAATACAGAACAGTGGGTGGTACAGCACACACACCTCATAGAAAGATCCAATAGAATGACCCTATATTCAAATCACTGGCCCAGGGTGTTAGATTTCTTAGCACTTATCACTCATACATGATCCAGCCAAAAGGCCGAGAAGCGATATAAATGCATCATAGAGGGTGACTCACTGGGGCGCGTTTTCATGACCCTAACCAGAAAATTGTTTCTGGACATCATATTTCTTGACCAGAAACAAGACGGCATAGCTTCGCGAAATGCGCAATGTAACCAGAAAATTGTTATCAGTTTGCGATGTGTTCAATCATCATCGTTTCTCAAAATATACAGTGTAATTCAATGTTTTGCCAACTAGAACTTACCTGTGAGTGCTAGTCAGGGACGGGTTAACTCTCACCAGGCCCCCCTGGGCCGATCATTTCAGGCCCCCCAGGCCCCTCCTCAATGGGACCTTTCAAGTGGGTTCTTGAGGACCACTGCTTCACAGTGTTTGGTGTAGCAGTGGTCCTCAAAGGGGCCCACTTTAAGGGGTCCCCAGCAGGACCTCCAGCCTGGGGCACCAGGCTGGGCCCAGGAGCCTGCGGTCCAGTTTCCCCGGAAGGCCCCTGAGAGCCGCGGGGCCCTGGCCCCAGCCCACCGGCCCAATGGCTAATCTGGCCCTGAAAGTAATAAACATGAAAGATATTACTGCACACGAACAATCATTTCATCATGTTTAACAAAACTTTTTACAATCCGCCAGTATTGAAACCAAGCGCAACTGGATCACAAACTTTGGTTCATGTTTGGTCAGAACAATGACGTCATCGTGCAGCACAATCGAACTCGCGAAAACAGCTTAACCAATGACTGAAGCCCAAACATGTTTCTGGTTACAATCGCGAAAACGCGCCCCTCGATCTCTACTATACTGACTGGATAGAGGTTCATGCGCTACATTGAAACCACCGGATGCCATGTTAACACTCTCATAAACCACGCATTGCAATCTGTGCGATCTCGATTATATTGACTGGATAGATGATCATGCTTACATTGAAACCACTGGACGCCATGCTACCACTCTCATAAACCACGTGCATTGCAATCAGTGATCTCGATTATATTGACTGGATAGATGATCATGCGCTTACATTGAAACCACTGGATGTCAGTTACCACTCTCATAAAACCACGCAAGGTAACCGTGATCTCTATTATACTGACTGAGGCTAGGGATGATCACAGGCCACATTGAAACCACTGGATGCCATGTTAACACTTTCATAAACCACGCATTCCAATCACTGATCTTGATTATACTGACTGGATAGAGAGTCGTAGCTTGGCTGCTTCAGCCACTGTATGCCATGTTACCACTCTCATAATTAGCCACGCATTGCAGTGCTACACAGGGATAATCAGCCTCCCCATTGTATGTGCATTCCTTGTGTGTTACCTTTGTGCATTCCTTCAGTGGTCTGTATGTACGTGGAGTAGTAAAATGGCCCCACAGTGGCTGCACTAATTTATTAGGCACCAATGTATGAACTAACCTCTATCCAGTCAGTATAATAGATATCAGTGATTTGTTCACATCGCACTGCACCGCAATTTTATTTCTACAGTACACTTCGTCCACTTTTATGCATTTGAGTTCCAAAATGAATTTTGGCCTACTTCTTTTCCTTGAAAAAATCTCTACAGCCGTGAATAACTATTATACAGAAAGGTTTTCCTTCTGAATACACATTTTGTATTCATAAAAATTAATAAAAATAAATTATGAAAAAACCTTGAAAATGTTGAAAAACCAAGCCTTGATCTCCTGGTACCACCTACTGGTAAAGTGATGTTCTAACCATAAGTGATCCAGAATATTTTTTAGGGTTGAGAATCAAAAAACAATTATTTTTTCAGTACCACAAAAATGAGCAATTAGTTGAATCAAAGGGAGAGAAAACAAAGCACACTGTGGGAATAGGAGTGCGTGTGTTTTCTCTCCCTCTCCCTCTCTTCTCGGGGCTAAGGCCCCTTAGCCCCCCCTGGATCCGCCAATGCTAACGTCCACTAGATTACCATGTCGGTGAATTTATTACTGAAAACATTTCTTCTTAAACTAAATTTCTAAGCTTCATTGACGAAGTGTACTGTGAAACAATAGTTACCCGCACACCGTGCGGTTTTCACAACCAATCAGCGTTGGTGGAAATCATTTTTTCCCCACCAGGCTCTGGTAGCGATAGACTGGTCCCCGTCTTTATCCCATCAAGGATATAAACAGGCTCCAGGCGTACCATCTGCTGGGGTTTCTATTGGATACGTTGTGTTGAAGATCTTGACGTCACTGTTGAGGTTACTGATCTCTATTACACCGTCAGTATAATAGAGATCTGCGTTCAAGGCCCGATCGCGCGCAAGCTACCAACCAAGGTTATCGCTGAACAACAGGTATAATATGGAGGTCAGACGGCCAGGATCTGACGTAATTCACGCGCCTCTAGTTCAAAGCGCGTGACGTCAGATCTCGTCACAGCTCATACTGTAGTGAGAACGACGTAGACCCAGGGGACGAGGTTGTTATAACGTAAACTTCTGAAACTTGGGCCAAAAAGTCTCCGGTTTCAATCATAGGTCAATTCAAATCGGTGAAATACGTGATACATATACACATCATTTGAATTTAAAAACGTATCAACTTATATTTCTCAATAAATATGTATAACTTATATGCAGTGATAAATTGAAGCCATAATTGTACATAAAGCACTTTATTACGTCAGTATGATGTGAAAATTTGCGCTCATGCTTGACTGAGAAAGTATTGATTAAAAATATCATAAATATCTGTTGTTGAAAAAATGTGAAATATTGGGATGATGCGTTTTTAAATTCCGTGAGTATATATACGCGCTTATTGCAATCAGAACCAAACTCCAAAACTTTGGAAACCAGGGAGAAACTAAATGCCCACGCGAGACCAGAAACCGTAGATTTCTTTCTCTATGGTCGTATCGACAAAACCTATTGACAATAATAGCAATCTGAGACGAATGTATTTCTCTGGAACCGAATTCCATCATCAGGAATTCTCAATTTCATCACATAATATTTTTACGTTAAAATTCCACCATGTGGTTAGTTTATGTTAACTACCTTTCTTGACCTTTATTTTTCTCAGTGTTTTCACTGCAAAACGCACTGAAAAATCTCCACTTGCTACTTTTGAAACTTTTTTTAAAGACAGAGTTATTTTATTATCATATCAATATAATGATACAGTTAGAGAACATTTAAAATAATATAAGCGTTAGACGCCAATGAGTTTTTATCAATTCTTTTTTCCGTAATTTTATTGGCATTTCTTTGTTTAATTGAAAAATGGCTACTTTTTTAAGTATTTTGTTCTTCAAAAAGTTCTTGTTGACAAAGAAAAGTGATGAACTTAGCCGTAAAATAAGGAAAACATATATGATAGTCTTGCTTTTCCAAATCCTTGTAATGTTTAACAATAAAACCACAGGCCCCTTAAGTTGTCAAATATTTTAGAAAGATGATAAAGATATTCTACTAACACCTTTAAACCATCGCAGCTGCATTTGTCGTGTGTTTATGCACAATACATTACCGGGATCATGATAACACCTTGAGGGCGCTCTACCACAGTACATTCCCAGAGCCCTACACATACATATATAGAGGAATTAACTTCCCCCAAAAATGTTTAAATTTTCCAAACTACCAATTAAAAAAATACCTAAAATATTATTATTAATTTTCAAAAAGCAAAATTGCTTGGAACATTTTCAAAA